>RWGY01000505.1:0-32646 GCA_007726485.1 Eragrostis curvula
GGATCACGAAGGGATGCACCCAGCGCCATGCCAAGGCGGAAGCCACGACCAAGAGGTGGAGGATCGCGGCGAGCCTCGCCCGGCGTTCCGCCGCCGACCCGAGCTCCGAGAGGTTCATGCGGCGGAGGGCCAGGACGAGGAGGACGCTGTTGAGGTAGCCCAAGACGTCGCGCGCCGCCGCCTCGGCGTCGTCGAGGCTGTCGATGACGCGAGGGGACGACTCTGATCGTGAGGGACGACGATGACTAGCACGGTGGGGCCATCACGGCCGTCAAGGAGCGCCATGGCGGCCGGGATCGAGCTAGCTAGCTAGCTGCGAGTAACGAGTCGAATGGGGCTTGGGGCTTTCGAGGCTGCTGGTTACGAGTCCTGCGAGAGGTGAGCGATCAGAGCAAACAATTTGGCTGGGATTGTTGGCTTCTTTATCACGAGCCACGCCATGACTTGCCCGTTGCGCATGAAGCCCGCGCGCAGGCAGCCGCTGGCATCCCCAACACGGGAACGTGACGGCTAGCAGTAGGCGCGTCGTCGGGTCGCCGTCGTTCGCCGCCCATTGATGGAGAAGCTACTTGCACCAGAACGGCAGCAGCCAGCAGGGCAGAGCTGCAGGAGCAATGATGACTGCGTCGCCTCTCGATCTTCAGTCTTCACCCGTCAATGGTCGCTCACGGCGGCATAATACAGTGGTGAAACGACTTAATTTAACAGTGTTGTTATTCTGGTTGGGCTGTAATTGCGCGTAGCCTCTTTGCCAAGGAGGCGAAAGTTGTTGCAGAGGAAAGGCACCACGTGATGGCGAGCAGCCCACGCCGCGCGCGTCGCCGTCGCCGTCCATTGATGGACGTAAGCACGCATGCACCGGAACGGCAGCAAGGACGGCCGGAGGCCAGGATCGAGGCATGATTGCGTCGCCTCTTAGGCTTTTAGCAATGGAGGTGAAGCCTGCTATAAGCAGGGATAAGGGCAGAGCTATGCATGCGTCTCGTGTTGTTGCCCCCTTAATTTTCAACAAAGCAAATACACGATAACGTGCGTAGACCTAGCTCGCCTACTATAGCATCAGCGTCCAATGCTCGCGCACAAAAATGAAAAAATAATAATAATCATGATACAGGTAAAATAAATATAAGCTTGAAAGAAGCATATACGAAGTATGTTAATTTGATGCCTCTTTTAGAGACAGGTAAATAATTGCTGCTGCTAATGCGTTCAAATGGCCTGCAGCATGTGAGACCGGCCCATCAAATTTCTATATCCTGAGTGTGGGAGAAAAATAAAATAGAGAAACATTTTTTCGTCAAAGGATTGCTCCGAAACATACATGGTGCACGATGAGTTCATACTATATAGGAGCACGGCTAATAATGACATGAACTGTTTTGAACATAAGAAGGCAAACAGAAGAACCGCCAGATTCAGGAGGATACAGCTAGGTGGTTCCATCAGCCCACGAATCTACGACGACAGAGGGTAGAACGGCACATACAATACAACAACATAACAGACCTAAACAAAGAACAGGCATGAAACATCGTCGAGCTTGTCTTCGCTTGAAGATGGAGTACTAGTAGATAGCCAACGCGGCCACATGCTGCGGCGATCCTCCTGGCATGGCGATCTGCTCGAGGTCATCGCTGCTAGCTCCTCATCAAAGACGCCCTTCTTGTAGAGCCAACCGAGGAGCAAGGCGGCCACAGGGAAGGAGGACAGGAGCAGAAAGGGTAGCATCCAGCACAGGCCAAGAAGACAGCCATGAGGTGGAGCATCGCGGCGAGCATCTCCCGGCGATCCTCCACCGACCCGAGCTCCGAGAGGTTCCTGCGGCGGGAGGCCAGGACGCAGAGGACGCTGTTGATGTAGGCGAAGGCCCAGGCCGCCTTCTCGCCGTGGTCGGGGCTCCCGATGATGCGAGGGACGAGCTTGAACGTGAGGCCGGCGATGACCAGCACGTAGGGGAAGACATCACGGTCACGGAGCGCCATGGCCGCCGGCCGGGATCGAGCTAGCTAGCTGGCTGCGAGTGGCGAGTTGAGTGGGGCGCGCTTGGGGCTTTCGAGGCTGGCTGCGAGGTGTGATGAGCAAATGATTTGGCTGGGGTTGTTGGCTTTTTATCATGAGCCACGCCATGACTACTTGCCCGTTGCGCATGGAGCCCGCGCGCAGGCAGGCCGCTGGCATCTCCCACACGGGAACGTGACGGCTAGCAGTAGGCGCGTCGTCTGGTCGCCGTCTCTCGCCGTCCATTGATGGAGAAGCTTGTAACTAGAAAGGCATCAGGACAGACAGAGCGGCAGGAGCAATGATGACCGCGTCGCCTCTTCAGTCGATCTTCACCCGTCAATGGTCGCTCACGGCGGCATGATACAGTGGTGAAACGACTTTAACAGTGTTGTTATTCTGGTTGGCCCGTCCGTCGGCAATGTCGTCGAGTCGTTGACGGGCCTGATTTTGAGTTCGTGTCGCAATGGAGGCTCGGGCCTGGACACCAACGCAGGAGCTGGGGAGCCAGAACATGAAGTGGCCGCCGCCGAGGGAAGGTCATTTGAACCAATCCATCAGCCATCGAGGCATTAGTTCAGGTGATGATCAGTACTGTAGACACCAGCAAGTAAAACTGATGAAGATATTGGCGGTGAGCGATTCCAATCAAGCAGGACTGACTCCACCCTGATGAGTTGACACACCGCGATATGGAGGTGCAAATCTTTATCAAAGCCGCATCCATTTGATCCTTGCTTTCCCTGATACCTCACCAAGATCCTTCGTACTGTAGACGTGCATACAACCTCCTCCGCTCCGTGCACGACGAGACAGGGCAAGGCCCGGGTTGATAGGTAGTAGGTCGGTAGCTTGGCTTTGGCCCGTGCTGCTACATTTTATTCCCCTCAAAAGAACCAAGAATATCTTTGTCAAATTATCCCTCCTACATTAATCAAACCCTGCACGGATTATGCATGCATGTATGAGTTTCACTGTTCTTAGAGCACGATAAACTGCTAAGGTCTTCAGTGATAATTTTCCAGAGAAGGAAGCTCGAGGCGTCTGGATCATCAATGATCGCCATACTTTTTGCAGGCCTCACCCCATGAAAACAAGTACACATATGCTACTAGGTGGCAAAATTTATATATGCCACGGTACGGAACATTGAGAAACAACATGTGTAAACATCAACCATGCATGCATGGTAGATACTAACAGCGATATGCTAATGCTAACAGACAACGCAGATTATTAGCTGCGGCTTAGGATGGATACATGCACGGGACGGGAGTGTGCACCGGCCGGGCGGCATCTAGCTAGCTACTAGCTAGTACTCCTCTCCGAAGATGGCGATGAAATTGAACACGGCAAGCGCGGCGTTCTGTAGGACGCAAAAGATCCAGTAGGAAAGGTCGAGCGCGCCATGACCCTGGCCGCAGTGAACGATCCTCCAGATGACGGGGTAGGTGTGGCACTGGGTGCGACATGTCACCACACAGGCGAGCCAGGCAACCGCCCGCTTCGGCACGAGCAGGGCCAGCTCGGCCGCGACCACCTGCGCCGCGGCGGACAGCAGCAGCACCCCGGCCTTGGCGCGCGTTTCGGAGCTGTGCTGGTCGGCCGTCGTCAAGGTCGTCGCCATGGCGAAGAGGGCCAGCGCCGCCGCGGCCAGCCCCGTGACGAGAATGGCCTTCGCCACCGAGCGCACGCGCAACGGCCTCTCCGCCACTTCGTCCACTGGTTCCCGTACGTGTTAAAGGATTAGTTCCTCAGTGATGCATGGAGTAATAATGCAATAGGACTTGCAAGTAACGGAATAGATCGAGATTTGAGAGAGCGGAGGAAGCTCACGGGTTACTCTTCTTTGAGGCGTCGGTGAAGGTCCAGGCAAGGCAGCTCACTTCACTCCTGTCCTGTGGATTGCGCGCGGCACACGCTAGATATATCACTTGTGGACTTGTGATGGTGCGAGAGGCAGAGCTTTTGTGAGAACTGAGATGAATGAGCAAGCACACGAGGGGTATATATGCCCTGCCTCGCAGGCTGGCAAGTGGCCACAACGCCTCTCTGCTCTATCTCTCCCCCCCCCCCCCCCCCCCCCCCCCCCCCCCCCGCATCGTTGGTCAGTCGACACGCGGCGAGCCAATCTTTATCAAAGCACCGATTTGATCGATCGCGCGCGCTTTCTCGGATACCTCTCCTCCATGCACCCTCCCGGTCGCCCTCTGCAGTCTGCACCCAACAGAGACGCGCGGTCTCCTGTAGTCCTGTACATACATGCATGAGCAGAAAAAGGCGTTCATTTGGTAGCGTGCACAAGACGACGCAAGCCCAGATACATGCATGGCTTTGCCAGGCCATGATCGCTACAGCATGCGTACTGTGCTACAGTGCTACTTGCTCGATCTTCATCAACTAAAATCGCGCTTGGATAGAAAGAAAAAAGAGCTACAAAACCTCGCACGCACGGCCATGGCGCCTCACATCATCAGCTAACACGCGCTGCTAGCTTCCCTAAACAATGCATGCTCGCAGCTGGTCATTAACAGCTGGCCGGAGTTGGGTCTTCAATTTAAACGCGCCCCATTCAACTTACGAGTTCATCTCGGAAGGGGAAAAAAAACTTGTCTCTTTTCGAGCCGAAGCATCGCCGACTAAGCACTGAAGAGCTTTATCTAAAAGTACCGAAGAGCTGGAGCTGATGAAACTGTTGTCAATTAAGCTAGGCCAAATTCACGTGCTGATACTGATGTGCTCCCTCCGAATCTCCCATAGATCGCTCGCTCGTCTTTGTGGGCCGTAGGCCTGTTCATCCTTCATGTTATCCAGAGTTCCTTATGGAGGCCCAGGGATAGCAGTTCTATCATTCTATTCTCGCGCCGAGGCATTTCGCGGGAGCTGAAGAGCAAGAAAAATCAAGGAAACTGATCTTTTTTTAAAAAAAAAGCTAGGAAAGAAACCATATCCGCTGGTGGAAACAGGTCAGAACATCGACACGGGCCGCCGACGATGACAGTTTTTTGTGTGAACGTTGAGTTCAGGGAATCCCTGTATTAAGTAAAGCTGACATATCATACTGTGTATTACAAGGTAGATCACACCAGAACAAACTGCGACAGTAAACAGATGGAAAGGCAAAACTTCTCCAGTGCTTATCGATTCTAGAATGCTATATACATATAGTGATCAAATAAACCACAAACATTGTCACACATCAGATCATTACAGCTGAGCTACAAACATGCCATGTTCAAAAAGAAAGAAGACAGAAGAGAGGGGGAAAAAGGAGGGAAACTCAAAACATTGGCGTCAGTAAGCTCCTACTATACAGATCAACTTCCAAGGGTTCCTCCTTCCCGCAGATGACAATCGTGGTTGCATTAGTCTTCACGCCATTTGCCTAAGTAGGAAAAAATACATTTGAGTTGCCTTGAGTGATTCATCCATCGGAATTGAAAGAAAATGTTGTGACACTTGGAATTCCAAGTGAAAATGAATGCAGAGAAATAAATAGATACATAACAGCATCATTACTCAAAGGTGGCGAGTGGAGATCCAGCCGTAGTGAAGTAGGAAGCAAGATCTACATTCAGGTCATCGTACATGCTAAGGAATGGATGTCCCTGAATTAAGGACCCCAAAAAAAAAGGGAATGGTAAGATAACTTAGATAAGTGCGCTTAACTGATGCATTCAAAACAACATGAAGATGCAAAGCAGAATTTGCACTTACTAATAAGATTTGTGCCGATGACCTATCCCTGACATCCTTCTGGATACTGAAAAATACACAATAAACTTGAAGATATCAGATAACAGCTTCAGCTGGGCACGAAGGGTTCATGAAAGAATCACATAGCTGGAGACATGACATATACTATACGAAAGATATATATTGTCTTGACGTATTTATCCACTGCTTTTGTATATATGATGCATCAGGCATTTTAGACTTGGGAAGCAAAAGCTAAAGGTAGAAAACGCCTCTATCACGATGTTCTGTAACTACGTTCAGACTTGTGGAGCAGTATTATTACCATGCAGAAATGAAAGAACAGAATTCCTCTGAAAACTGGTCTGCCGGTGCAGAAGGTGGTGGTTGGTCAACAACAGCTTCTAAAAGTTCATAAAAGCTTTCACGAGCAGGATATGGAAAATTGCCTGTTGCACATTCTAGCATCACTAGACCCAGGCTCCAGATATCACTCATATAGCCATGTTTCTGTCCACTAATTCTTTCCGGCTGTCAAGAAATAATTGGATTGAAATTAACAAATGAAGAGAATTTAATGGCAATCCGGGAGATGAATTCATCAACTAGAAACTTTTACACTCACCGCCATGTAGTTGAAAGTACCGGTAAATGTATCTCTTTGTGCAGAGGAACTAGAAATAATAGCACTTACACCAAAGTCTGATATCTTTACTTCACCCCTGTGATTTATTAATATATTTGATGGTTTCAGATCTCTGTGTATAATACGTTTCTCGTGATGCAAGTACATCAGCCCTCTTAATACCTGCAAAATGAAATTGCTACATTTATTATAAAGATCATGTGATGCTAATGTAACATTCTAATAGCAAAAAGAATTGTGTGGTAGCTCTGCCACGTCACTGGCCTGCTTACAAATTGCAGCAAGGTAGAACTCTGGAATAGTCTTAACAGCCTTCAGGAAATCAGAAAGAGAACCACCATCCATGTACTCCAAAACAATAGAAATAGCACCATTGACATAAAAACACTGATAGCACACCACGATATATTGGCACTGTGTTGACAAGCTTATTTTCAGCTCCTGTGCAATCTGTCTACGTATATCTTCTTGAATATTAAGTTGTATGACCTGCAGGCAAAATGATGCACTGGAAGAGATAAATGCCTTTTACAACAGGTCGTCAAAAGATTGCATAAACAAAGAATTCTTGTTTCCTTAAGTACAAAATACGATAAGGAGATTATAGTGAAAACTCTAAAACAGTATAGAGGGAAGAGGAGGGAATCATGAACAAGCAGAGAGAGCAAATGAATTTCACGGGCAATACCTTCAGAGCAAAAAACTGTCCAGTCCATTTGTGTCGGACCAATTGCACAATTCCACTACTACCTTTCCCGATTACTTTGATTGCATCAAGATCATCCAGGCTCAACTGATTATCCAATGGCTTTATAGGAGGGGCCTGAAGAACATTTAATAAGTATATCAATAGAAAGAAGGTAGGAACAAACAAGATGTGGGTAAATATTGATTGTATGTGTTCCGCTCATCAGCACAAAAGAGCCATCAAGAGCCCAAAAGCTATATAAGCTTGCCCAAAATTACGATCTTACTATGCTTTGCACAAATTATGGTTCTAACTTCTAACAAGATAATTTTTGGAACTTAACATAATTAGATAGATAGGGATTATGAAATGACAGCAATCCAATTGCAGAATGTGCCACCAAATATACACGCTGAAATCAAACAAAAGCGCTGGAATTATAATTGAAGAGCACCCTGATTGCCAGACACTGAGACATATCAATTCCACGAGAACACTAGAGGTCAACGACAAATTTACTAAAACGAGAATCCTGAACGCCTAACTCTCCCTGCCAAACCAAGCACTAATTCCGTTCATCTCATCGTGAGCAACATTTGAGCCAACCTTTGCGGTGTCAGTTCTACGGTTACAATCGCCAAACGAACGAAGCTGAAAAGGCGTAATTTTTAGGATTATTTTCCTTTGGTGCGGATACATTACCTCGCCTTCCTCGTTCTGCGAGACGATGCGGAGGCCGTCCTTGTTGACGAGCAGATCGCCGTCCCTGAACGTCCCGCTCTGCGTCCTGGTCAGAACCCAGAACCCAACGCCATAGGATTAATCAACACAGCAATTAATAAATAACCAAAAAAGAAGCGAGGGAGCGGTGAAGGCTACAGGAATTTGCCGATGGTGGACTCCACGGAGGGCAGGGCGAGCTTGCCCGGCTTCCGCAGCGCCGCCATCGGGAAGGAGGCGGCGGCGGCAGCAATTCCGGCGTCAGGGCTCCCTCGCCGGAACTCGGCGGAGACGCGGCGAGAAGGGTAGGAGCAGACGAACAGGGGTTCGTCTTCGTTGAGAGTGGTTGCCTGGTTGGCACCTTCTTATTTTTGTTCTCCCATTTGTTGCTTTGCTTTTCTAGATTTTTTATTTTTTTTACTTTTCCTTGCTGCCTGTTGCAGATTCTTTCTCCAATCTGAAAGGGAGAGAAATATCTGAAAGGGAGAGAGATAATTGAGTGCCAGCACGTGTGTGTTTGGTCAATGCCATGGAAAAACCTTGTGCACACCCCATTGCATGCAAATGTACAGCTCGAGTTCAGTGAAATTGATGTGGAATAGCAACAAACCAACAAGGCAGTCCAGCTGTTTTCTCAACTCTAGAAACCCACTTTGAAATTTTTGACTCCAACAATGCTAGGAATTTTAAATTAGGTGTTTTCTCTGTTAGTTCAATTTACATTCGAGAGAAGCTGAACAAGTTTTTGGACTTAAGCAAATAAGGCTGGCTTCAAAAAGCGCGCGGATAAGTTTCACAGAATTGTCACCAGCCAAAAGTAGGCTTATAAATACTACTATTTCCTACTAAAACTGATATTGTTGTGCATAAGATTTTTTTTCTCATCTATTTGCGGAAAAAATTGTTAGAAATTCACTGTGGCGGCACTTGTCAAAGAACAGGATGATTACTTTCTACATGCTAAGCATAATATTCTCATGATTGAACAGCACAAAGGTTGGCACCTTTCTATACATCCACCAGAAAAAAGGACGTGGAATCCAGGATGCCCTGCCGGCGAGGGCATAAGATAACTTTCGTGCCATTGACAGGGCTGCACCATCCAAAATCTCGAATTGGGCGGCTCGAAGCGCCACCATGTCTACACCAGAATTTTTCTTTTTTACTTTTTGATATCCATGCACTAACGATTGGCTAGATGAAAACGCAATCATGTTGGTTTTCATCTTATCAAATTTTGGCAAGTTCTGATTACATTGGACCGCGATTTGGGTCCACGATAAAATTTAAGCAATGTTCACAATTTATCATTTCTCTCAAAAAAAAAATACTTGAAAGAATCACTCTGTATATTTTGCTCTCTAGTTCATTTCGAAGCTAACTTTAAATCCGAGGTCCAACACGCGTACAACTGAGTTTTTTTTATTATTTAAACCTTTTTTAGTTAATATTTTAAAACTAAACCGTATAAAAATTTATTTTTAAGATCTAGACCATTTGGTCACGCCAAATGGATTGGCGTGACCAAAACTACGGTCACGTTAAGCTGACCGACGCGACTATCTCCACGTCAGCGTAGAATGGCACGTCGGATTTTGGTGGCCCGGGCTTACAATTGAGTCGCGCCAAGCACCTTGGCGTGACATTTAGTCCAGTCCCGCCAAGCAATGTGGCGTGACTCCCTAGCACTTGTACAGTGGACCAACCTAGTAGTGTCTTCTGCTCGTGACTTATGCGCCCCCCTCTAAACTTTAGAGGGGTCTAAACTAAAATAATTTTGTCTTAAATAAAGTTTAATTACAAAACTAACTACAGAACTCTGGTCTAATTCGCGAGACGAATCTAATGAGGGTAGTTAAGCCGTGATTAGACGATGGTTACTGTAGCATTACTGTAGCAAAACATAGCTTAATTAGGCTCGTTAGATTCGTCTCGTAAAGATGTACCCATCTGTAAAAAGGTTTTATCAGTAGACTTTATTAGTACTAGATTTGGGACGGCTCTAAACAAATAGAATCTAGTACTAATAAAGTCTACTGATAAAACCTTTTTACAGATGGATACATCTTTACGAGACGAATCTAATGAGCCTAATTAAGATATATTTTGCTACAGTGATACTACAGTAATGCTACAGCACCCATCGTCTAATCACGACTTAACTACTCTTATTAGATTCGTCTCACGAATTAGACCAGGGTTCTGTAGTTAGTTTTATAATTAAATTTTATTTAAGACAAAAAATTTTTAATTTATACTCCTCTAAAGTTTAAAGGGGGACGCAACGAAACACAACAACGGATGTATGTGGGTCAGAGAAAGTGGTACTCCGATCAGTGAGTAGTACTCCGATCAGAGCTGGTAGTACGAAGTGGTACAAAAAGCTAGTGCCTTTTCAGTTGGAAGGTCCCAACACAATAGTTGTTTTGCCTGGTCAACGAGTCCATTACTTCATTGAAGAATAATATTATTACTGCTAGGTACTGGCCTCCGAACCGAAAATAAGACCTGCACTGGCAATGATGAACTCTCGTTCTCCACATGAGTAGCAAATCTATTTTAAAAAAAGGCCTTTCTTTTCTCCTCTCCTCTCAACAAGAGGCAAATTATGTGCATTTCTGAAACTGCACCAACAACATTCTGAAAATCTCATACACTTGATGAACAAGTAGAATATGAAAATATAGACTCCGAGCCGGTCACTATAGATAGAAGACTAAAATACGACGCGGCACCTTTTGTCACGTGTTGTATGAACCCTCGTTTCAAAAAATTGTTTACTTGAAGCATCATTAAATGTAATATCTAAAACCTACCGAGTGTCTATTTTATTGAAAGAACCACAATTTGTATGTCAAAATTTGTCTACTTATATATGTAAACATTTATACATATTCAGTACTCTGTTCGTACTTACAAAAGAGGGCGTTCTAGCATTTTTCACAGTTTTACAAAGGAGTTCATTATGTTGTTTGGAGCTTCATCCCCCCCCCCCCCCCCCCTCCCCCCCCCTCCCCCGCACGCGTGCTCTTGTCCCTTGTTCCCGAGACGTCAGTTGGTTGCTCCCAAGGAGCCGAAATAAATTGCGCCGCGCAAAAAGGGCAAAGACGCTCACCGGTTCTCAAACTCGTGACCTGAAGTGGTGTTTAAAAATGGTGGTGTTTAGAAACCGGCTGACTAGTAAATTTATACTACGCGCTCGACGGATTGATGAATTAGCGAAATGAGAGTGGTTTGGTCGTGGCCGATCGAACGATGGTGTGTTGCTTGACGCTTGTAGCATAATAGTTACAAGAGCCTCAGTAGTACCACAGGTCCTAGGTTCGACTTCCTGAGGCGGATTTTTTTAAAAAAAAATTACCAGTGTTGTATTTTTAGTTGAGGTGAGGTTTTCGTCGACAGTGAGGTGTTAATGGCAACTTTGTCGATCTCGAAAATTTGCCGGCACAAAATGCTTATAGAGATATAATTTACGTATTGTGAATGTCTTAATAACAAAAAAACATAAATATTTACTCTCTAGAAAAAAATGAAACATTTACGTCTTTAAAATGTGTTAGTGAGACTGTTAATGCATCAGCGGCAGAAAAAAATACAATTGCGACCAAGCAGCAGGCTGCGGTAATGCTACCCGCATTGGCGCCAAAGTTTGCATTACCGTTAGAACCGTTCCAACCGACGGCCACCGGTTTCACCGGTTACCGCGGTAACCGGTCGAAAACCGGACAAAAATTCAAAAATCAAAATTTAACTGAAAATTGCGAAAATAGGCTTAAAAAGTAGGAAATTTTTGCATAACCTTTGCTGAAATATTCTAATAATGGTTAACCGGACATTGACAACATAGAATTCATAAAATATTGCACCAATCAACCTCATACAACATACCACAATTCATACAAAGTCCAATATAAATTGTCCGATACATAGTTCTTGACGAAATTTATCATACAACATAGTTTTGAACATAATACACGTAGTTTTGTGCACATCAACATACAACAATAGATACAAGCATACATCTCAAGACCATATGACGTCGGATTGTCCTAAATTGCCTAAATTTTGCTACATGTTCTACTTTTACATACACCCAAATTGCCTAAATTTCCTAAAATGCCTCTACATTGTCTTAAATTGCCTAAATTTTACTACAATGCCTCTACATTGCCATAAATTGCCGCTACGAACACCATTCACTATATTACAGTTGCATATCATTCAAATGGAAAACGGAGAAAGTTGAAAAACCAACGAACTCATCTCCTACCGGCGTCGCGCGGAGAGCAAACCGGTCGGTTTGCGCCGGTTACCGCGGTATCCGAAGCAGAAACCGATCGGTTTCTTCGATATCTCGACGGCGACCGACCCTGAAATGTTCCCGCAATTATTTGACCAATCAAACGATCGATTTTTTGTTAACGGTTTCTACCAATGTGCTGCAAATTCCTTCTAGTTTATTTACATATTTTTTGTTTCAAAAAAATTTTAAATTTCGAACTTCAAAACCGGCGTACGGTTAGTCCGGTAATCGCGGTTACCGGCCGGTAACCGTCGGTTTTGTGAACCTTGATTGGCGCATTGTTTCCTTGGTCAGCGCGCGGTGCACGAAACGAAGAGAGAAAAAAAACGGAAAGGAATCCAGGATAGTATCACTCTGCACAGCAGTGCTCTATGTGTCCCGTCAAGGCCTTGGCCACTCTGATTACGCGCAGGCGCCACTCACCCATGCATCGTTCATCATTTTCGCTAGGGAGTACACGTACAGCAGAGATATGCCAGGCTAGGTACGCGCACAGGTCTCCTCTCGTCTCGTCGCCCGGAGAAAACTGTTGCGAGCCAGAGAATGCCAGGCGAGTCACGCCGACCGGTATGGCGTGACCGGACTCACAGTCACTCCAGCTAAAATGGCGCGACTCAATGATCAGCTCAGACCATCAAAATCCTACCTGGCGTTCTACGTTGACATGGAGCTAATCACGCCAGTCAAATTGGCGTGACCGTAGTTTTGATCACTCCAATCGATTTGGCGTGACCAAATAGTCTAGATTTTGAAAATAAATTTTTGTACAGTTTATTTTTAAAATATTAACTAAAAAAAGTTTAAATAATAAAAAAAACTCCACAACTTACCACAGCTAACTGCAGCAGCGAAGGACCTAACGGTAACGAATGGTCCAGCCTGAGTCACCGGCGACTAGCAACAGTAAGATACTATGACCGAATGGTAACGAATGGCTAGGCTAGCGTCTTGGCCTGAAAATGGCGCCGCTGTTTCTGCCTTCCTGGGCCACATGACCCCTAGACTCCGGTGGTCTTCCCGGATGACAACAATGGCGGAGGCTCCGGACAAGCAGGTCGAGCCGCCAAGCGGTCGCCGGCAGCCCGCCGCCGCGCGTGGCGCCCCGGACCACCGTGGACCGGTGGACCGCCGCCCATCCCCGGTCCACGAACCCCGTGGACCCGGTTTACCTGGTTTCCGCTTTATTTTAAACCATTAATCCCTTTTATTGCGTCAGCACTACGCAATAAACATTTTTCAATACAAAAATAATTCCTAAATCCTAAAAATCCCCGGGCCCTGTACATTTTACAGATAAGCCCTTAAGCTTTTCTGTAATTATGCTTAAGCCCTGTCTTTTTACAGAAAAGTCCCTAAACTTTTCTGTAATTATCTTATGGTCCTCATCTTTTACACCTAGGCCCCCAAACTTTTCCATAATTACATATTGGTCCATAAAACTTTTTGACCTTGCAAATAAGTCCTTAAAACCTTCCTGTAATTACAAATAAATCCTTTGTAATTACAAATAATCCCCAGATCTTTAAATATCGATATCTCTCCAACCATAACTCCGATTTGAGCGATTCTTGCGCTCACGGATTCGTAGAAACGCGTAGTACATCATGGTACTACTATTGGAACCCCACATCATACCTAGACATCATCAATGTTCTAAAAACCGCTCTAACCTATTATATCCCTTTTATCGGCAATCGTGCGATGTCAAACTCGCATGCCACGATTGTTGCACACCCAAACCTAACCAATACTGTGGTGCTAGTTGTCTAGTACCTTCCGCATGACAACACGCACCCCTCTCCATTCCTATACCGCATATTCACTTATTTACCCGCTAACGATAAATCTTTCATGCGGTATCGTTTCTAAACGCCGTAACCTTCTATATTCTGAGTTCGACTCCGAACCTAGCTCTGATCAATCCTCGCTCAATCAGGCTTGAACCTAAAACCTGCCACCAACACCTATTCCAATCCTATCACCTTCTTTTATAAGTAATCTTTTAATTGATTTATTTGGAGTTATCGTTCGTTGTTATCTAAATTGCCAGTTGTTCTTAATCTTTCGATCCTCGTGTTTTAGCTGCTGTCGCGCATTCATGTCATGCATGATCACGTGCACGTACCGCCATCATGCACTTGCATAATAAATAAATAATAGCTTAATCTTAATAATTAATTAGCAAGTAATCAATAGCTAATCACCATAAAGGTAATTAAAGTGGCACACCTTGCACCTTGTACAGTGCTGCATGAGCCTTTATGTGGGTTCCGGCCTACGTAAAGTCTCGAAGCAAGCAAACGTACAAGAGACACGTACACACGCTGCCCACACCATCTCTTGCGCTCATGCATGTTCTTTTATAGAAATAATATAGAAGCTTGCATATTAGATATGCACGCAATCACCATCAAGCAAGCATGTGCATCTCATCACCTTTCACCCTAAGGTGTTTGACAAATGAATATCATATGCATAACCACACGCCCATGTTCATATATCAGAGAACATAAGAAACTAATAACTTGTCTAGGTGAATATGGCCCTTACAAGGCCAGGTATATCACCTATGACACATAACATGCCCTGCATTGAATATGCTGCATCATGCATGTTTCATACCTCTCTTCTTCACTGGCGTTCTTTTGATTCTTAATTGGAGTTTAATCGGAATTTATCTAGTCCTTTTCGATCTTTATTTTCTTTTGCGGTAGTTTGTTTATACGCTTTATCTTTATACGATAGTTCACGCGAGAGCCAAGGAAGAACTAGAAGAGTCAAGCTTCAAGGAAGATCTAGAAGAACCCAAGCTTCAAGAAGGATTTAGAAGAGACAAGCTTCGAGGAAAGACTTGAAGACATCAACTTCGATAAAAGAGCTCGAAGACCCAGAACTCGAAGATTAGGAAAACGTTTGTGTAATACCCTACTTTTCAGAGCCAAAAGAAAAAGGAAAAGAAGAAAAACAAATAAATAAATAAATAAAGATCAAAAAGAGACGAAAATCACTCCAAATTTGAACTTTTTCTAAAACCTCATCTTGACATGATTTTTCAAAAATAAGATTTCACTAAATAATTGAACCTAGTTTGAATTTGGGATTTTTGGAAAATAAAATATGTGCTCAAGTGCTTGTCTTCATTTAAAAGTTCACTAAAACTTGAACTTTTCGAATTTACAACAAATTAAATAAATTTGTCCGAGTTTGAGCTAATACACTTGAATTTTCAAAAAGTTTGAATTTTAAAACCTGCACAATCTTCATCATATGCATATTCGTGTTTTATTGGATTTGTTTTGAGTGTTTGATCAACCTTCGTTTTTGTTCGAATTTGAAATCCCTTCAAATTCAAATCCCAAGAAAAGATCAAATCATTTCTTTCTTTCGGGCCAGTTCTCCCCTCTTCTTCCCCCTGGCCCAGCCCACCTCTCCTCTCTCCCTTCCCCGCCTGGGCCGAAAGCCTGCCCGCGGCCCAATTCTTTCTCTTCCTCCCTGGCCCAGTCCCCAGCCCAGCTCGCCTTCCCTCGTCTCGCCGACAGGCGGGGCCCACCCTGTTGGGCTTCGTCCCCGCGTGGCGCGCCGCCGCGCCCGGGCCCCGGACGCCGACCCGCCTCCGCCGGAGCCGCTGTCCGGCCGCCGCTGCCGTAGCCGCCAAGCTTCGTCGCCAATATAACGGAGCCGCGCCCTCCATCTTCTCTTCTCCGTGCCGTCCCGAGCCTCCTCTCCCTCCTCTCTCTCTCTTCTGCTCCGACGAGCACCTCCGGCGACCACGCCGCAGCCGCGCAAGTCCCCCCTCCTTTTCCCTCCTCCTCTCCTCGAGCCCTCGGCGAGCCGTACGCGCCCCGACGCCCCTCAACCCTCGCGCAGCGGAGCTCGGGACTGCGCCGCCGCAAGAGCTAGGGTTCCGGCCACCCCCTTTCGATGACGACCTCGCCCGGACAGCCTCCGCCCGTCCGAGACGCTCGGTGAGCTTCACCGCGACCTCCTCTTCTCTTTCCCTCTCTCCTTTCCCCTCCACTCCTCTCGCGCGAAGCTCTCCACCGAGTCGACCTCGCCGCCATGGTTCCCCCTCGTCGTCGGCACCTCTCCGGCCGCGCCCGGCCAAGCCGAGGCGCGCGCCGCCTTCACCACGTCCCCGCGCGCCCGCGCAGCCACACGCGCGCGCGAAGGTGCCGTCGTCCCCTCTTTCCCCTTGCGCGCCACCGCCACCATCCACTCCGGCCGCCCCTCGCCGTCCCTCCGTCGATCCCCGACGTCAACGCGCTGGTCCACCAGCTGCGCCGTCGCGCGGTGAACCCCGGCGTCCTTTCCCCGTCGCTCCTCCCCCCTTCCAGCCGCCGCCGACGACCTCCCCGGCGAGCCCCCACCGCGGGCCGCCTCCCGGTCCACCGTGGACCGGTGGACCACCGCCCATCCCCGGTCCACGGGCCCTGTGGACTAAGTCCACCGGATTTTCCAAAAGGAAATAAACCCTTTTCTATATATGACGTCAGCCTCACGCAATAATCCTTTTCCTATACAAAAATAAATCCGAAAATCCCTGAAAATTCCCAGGCCTGGAATTTTGCAGATAAGCCCCTGACCTTTTCAATAATCTTGTTTAAGCCCAACATTTTTACAGAAAAGTACCTAAACTTTTCTGTAATTATGTTTTAACCCCTGACTTTTTACACCCAGACCCCCTAAACTTTTCCGTAATTACAAATAAGTCCCTAGACTTATTCTGTAATTACACTTAAGCCCTCAAAAACCCTTTTTATAATTACAAATCAGCCCTCTTATCTTCAAACGTCCATATCTTCTTAATCCGAACTCCGTTTTGGGTGATTCTCGCGCCCACGGGTTCGTGGAATCGCGAAGTACCTCATGGTACTGTTCTTGAAGCCTCATATCAGGTCTATAAATCATCAACACCCAAAACACCCCTCACTTATTATATCGACTCCGAGCAGATCATGCGATGTTTGATCTCGAATGTCTCGAGTACTTGTTCACCTTAACCTAACCTACCCACATGATACTTTCTGCCTAGTATCTTTCTTATCACAACACACACCCCACTTCACCTCTGAATGACCTATTCATTCTTTTGCTCGCTAGCATTAAACCTAGCGATCATTCGTACCATTCCATTTCCAACCTAGTACCCTTGCCTTATCACAAACGTAATCTCGAACCTAATCCAAATCAACCCTCGCTCGATCGAACCTAACCTAGTACCCTCGCCCGACTCCTTCTGATCCTTTGTCCTGCTCTTATAATTAATCTTTTATTGGATCTTATTGGAGTTATCCGATATTTAAATTGCCTTTCGCCCTTATTTGATTTTGGCATTCTATCAGCAATCATGCCTTCATAACATCGCATAATCACGTACACACGCTGCATATACCTCCGCCTGCATTCATGCATGTTCTTTCTATAGAAATAATATAGAAGCTTGCATATTAGATATGCACACAATCACCATCAATCGAGCATATGCATCTCATCACCTTCACCCTAAGATGTTCACCCAACGAAGACCATATGCATAACCACACACCCACATTCTCATATTAGAGAAAATAGATAACTAATAACTTGTCTAGGTGAATATGGCCCTTACAAGGCCAGGTGTATCACCTATGACACATGGCAAACCCTGCATTGAATATGCTGCATCATGCATGGTCCTTGTCTCTCGTTCTTCACCGAAGTTTCTTTTGGATCTTATTTGGCTTTCTCCGATCTTTATTTCATTTGCTCTTTTATTTTCTTTTGCGGTAGTTTATACGTACTGTTTTATGCGCTAGTTAACGCGAGAGCCGAGGAAGAGCATGAAGAATTCGAAGAGCTTCTGAGGACTCCAAGCTCGAAGATCAAACCAGAGATACAAGAGTTTCGAGTCAGAGTTTAAAGTATAGGAAAGCGATTTCCAGGCAAGCCCTAACTCCCATTGATCATGTTGATCCTATGTTTTGCAAATAATCCCACATAGAGCTTGACTTCAAATAAAACGTGCATGGTATTTAAAGAAGATTTAAATGCTTAGAATGACCTAAGTACTTGTTGATTGCCATGCCTTGATTTTGCTTATCCTAATCTCCTTGATAAACCTAGGAACCACCATCATTAATTCTTAATGATGTGTTGGATCAATATGCTGCTTAGGATTCATACACCGTGTACTTAATAACTTGACACACATGCTTTTGTGTAAAAATGTGTGCGTGTGCTTGGTGTTGGGTGAGTAAAGTGAAAATGGGTGGGACTAGTAAGTGCAACCCATAGTGGGGGTATGTTTTAGACGGGTGCAAGCGAGGTAGTCCTCAGTGGGGAGGCTATCTCTGGGACGCTACTCCTCGCAGGAGGGTAGCTATTGAAGATGCTTGCATCGGTCGTATAAGGACCGGTTCTTGTGCCGTCTAGCCTAGCAGCAGTGCAACCACGAGGCCCTATTATGGGTAGGGTTTGGAACCACACCCTACCAGTGATCGCCCGGTACCACCAGGAGGCAGGGAGTTGCAACCGGAAGCCAGGAGAGGATCTTGACGAGGTTGGCATCGGGTCTGGCAAGTGAAAGTTGATGGCCATGATATTTATATTGATGTGAAGCCCCTGGTCGCTGATTTTCCGGGGTGGTACCGAGGTGACACTGGGCAGGTACGGGACCATTAGTATCCAGTTTCCGAACCAGTGCACTGGGGAGGACTGGGTACCCTTGTGGGGAAAGTGTACAACCTCTGCAGAGTGTAAGAATCTATCCGGATAGTCGTGTTCCACGGTATTGGACAGTGCGAAAGCCATGGCCACACTTGATTAGACTCTTGGCGTGAGTACTCCTTGGCGTGTTTTCGGAATACACCGGTTTGGAGCCGTGCGCTGGTTTCCGGCCAGCATAAAATTTGGGAACTGGCGGGAATGGACGCATCTCCCCCAGGGCCAAACAACCCCACTATACTTAATCAACAATACCTGACTTAGTTTGCGAACTGGTTTTGCTTTCAAAGTCAACCCCTACATAAAATTGGCTTTCCGCCGATACACTGAACCATCAACCTCATCCTTGTTTACACCCCTGCATGTAATTACCCCTTGTGTTAGGGTTTGCTGAGTACATTATGTACTCACGGTTTGCTCTTAACGTTTTTAGTGAGAGAAGCTTTCGTAAGAGTCGACGGCGATTGGTTTTCGTTCGCACTCAAGTCTGCCTGTAGGCTTGGGCCGTGTTTCCGCTGATTGTCTGCTTCACCAATAGTCGGTCGGACGGACTTGGATAGTTCTGTATCCTTGTCGAACCGCCACTAAAGGTGATATCTCAGGTATTATATTATTTACCCATACGAAGTATGCTTTCGATTACCATATCTGTGTTCTTGTGCGTACCAGCTACTGATCCAGGGACTGGTACAAGATGCACAACATACTCCAGAAATTTGGGGTATGACAGTTTGTCAGGCAAGCTCTACATCTCCTTGATCATGATTGAACCTATTATTTTCGCATCGCACCTATAGAGCATGTTCTAGTAATATGCATTACTTGTTATTTTACTGCTTGTGTAGCTATGACCTACTTATTTGCTGATGATGATGCCACTATATAGGCATAAATACCAGAATCCTTGATTACCCTTGTTTACCCCTCTCCTTGATAACCCTTGGACAGTTCCATCATTTCTATGATGGTACAATTTCCTTGCTAATAGAAATGCTTAGGACCCCTCGCAATGTTTCTACATTGCCACACCTCTCACACACTTGCTTTTGAAAATGTGTTAAATGAGTTTGGAGGTGTGAGTAAATACTTAGGTTTGGGAGTAGCACAACTGTGTTAGGTGATGATGATGGAGCTGGTGATGGGAATGGGTTGGACTGCGGGCAAGACCACTGATGAGGTGATGTGGATAGTGTGATAGCCCACCAGTGTGAGATATGGTGCTTGCCCGGCCACATAAGGACGTGTTCTCTTGACCGTAAACCTAATGATTCCCGTACAACCACGGAACCTGAATGGGCAGGACTTATCCTACCTTCTTGGTGTCTCCCACATAACCCATCAGGAGGAGTAGGATAATGGGGGACCAGGAGATGGCTCGAGACTTCGTTCTCGTAGTCTGGCTAGGCACAGGGGAGCGAGTTACCCGTTGTTATGCTCGGGTGAGTAAAGTTAACCGCAGCATATTCGGGGGAGCAGTTACCTGTTGCCTGTTATGCCACTGGGCGCATCTCACGGTGGGAAATGTAGGGACACTCGGAGAAGATGGATCGAGCGTTACGTACCCCCTAGCTAAGGGTGCGTAGCCCGTGGGTAAAGTGTACACCCTCTGCAGAGGATAACAATTCATCCAGATGGACGTTGCCACGGCATATGGCACATTATGGTTATGCGCTTTTGAGATTAGCCACCTCTCTATCCTTGACGCGTGAGTGGGTTGTAGTCAACCCGTGTTTTGGAAGTGTTGGCATGGATGCCGGGTCGTTATGATCCTTGAGGTCAGAAGGCCTAATTAAAACTTGGGAACTGGCGGGAATGTATATACTCCCCCAGGGCCAACCAACTAAAATATTGACAATAAAATCCCCTGTTTTATCTCTAAATCTTTGACTGCTTTAGTGAACCCTGCATAAAAATGGCTTTTCTGCAAAGGAACCATACAGCCTTCTCCTTGCTAAGACCAAATATGCATGTATGTATACCCTTGTATAGTGTAGGGCTTGCGGAGTACCTTATGTACTCACGCTCTTGCATTTGTGGTTTTAGTCAGAGAAGCCTTCGTAGGAAACGACGACGTTTGGTTTTCGTTCCTGCATCTCAAGTCTGCCTGTGGCTTGGGTCGTGTTTTTCCGCTGTTTGTCTGCTCAGCCAATAGTTGGTCGGAAGGACTAGGATACTTCGGAATCCTTGTCGTACCGCCACTAAGGGCATTATATCAGGTACTATACTATTTACCTATACAAAGTATGCTTTTGATTACCATATCTGTGTTCTTGTGCGTATCAGCTACTGATCCAGAGACTGATACATGATGCACAATATGCTCCAGAAATTGGGGCATGACACAATCGCAAGGAATAAATCCTTTGCACAAATCTCCAACATCATCATTACAGGTATCAGAAGATTTCAATTCTCGATAGGTACATTGATCCACCACGAAAATGATAATCTAGCCACTATATTGTAACCCGGTATTTGTCCAAAATGTTCCTTTTATTTTTGCAGTCTGGTTCTCTTTGTCGCCTTCAACATAATTTGCCATTTTTAACCTGTACTGTAGCTTTGTTACTTTCTCGTCCTCTTAATGCAAAATTAAAGTTAAACGGCAGTTCTCATGCTTCTTTTGTTTTTGAAAGAAAAATCTCACTAATCAAAGCCCGAAACGAATTGCCAGCGACGTGCATGCCAATTCCCCCAGGAAGCTTAAGCTTTCTTGGATATCGCGACCCATTAACGCGTGAAAGGATAAAAGGTGAAAGGGAAAGCAACTTTCAGGTGGAATCAACAAAAAGCAGAAGAATCTGATGAGGCAACGCGCACATATGTATGTCCCATTCATCGATTTTATTCATGTTCCACAAGACTTCATCTCAACGAGATGTAAAGTGGTTTTAATCTATCGATTGAGTCTAGGACACGATACCTGCCATCGGAGCAGGAGGGTACTTATCCACGAGCTTGGTTGCCGAGGGCCCCGCTCTTGGATCGACGATCGGATCAGGCAGGGTCTACTTCGCCTGGTGGACGAAGAGCACACGTACAACCCTGGGTCTACTTCGCCTGGTCATCCGCGCAACTGGAATCGTGACGTTCGCCCGCCCCTCGTCCTCTTCGACCTCGTGACTGGAGTTCGCTGGCGACGATCCGTCCATGAACGTGCCGTAGAATCCTTTATGCGCGTGAGTTTGTTTTCCAAAAGTTCACACCGTCTCCTTCGACCATAGCTACCGGTGACGAACCAAAGAATATAAAGTGACGGTAGCTACGGTCGAAGAATTTAGGGTTACGAGCGGCCATAAAATATAGAGTGGGTGGTGGTTGCGGGCGGTGGCGAGGGCGGGCGTTGCGAGGGCACGTGGAAAAAGAAATTAAGGACGAGCAATCGGGTCACGCGGGCTACAGATAGCAGCCCCCCGCGGCCATGACCTAGGCAGCGACCGAGAGTTGCACGGGGAGCGCGTCGCCTCCGTCCGCGTCAACGCGGGACCTCCTATGCAAAGGGCGACTTACAAGATTCAATTGATAGGTCAGCTTAATAGCCTAACAAATTCAACCCATTTGACCCAACTTAGTCTACTAACTAGCATCAACATTTTCAAATAACCGTTTCAACATTTTTATACTCACATCAACATTTTAGGAAATCAATCAACATTTTTACCGACAATGTTGACATGGTACATAAAAAATGTTAGCACAGTGCAAATAAAACGATGATACAATACATTCAAAATGTTGACAAATTTGAAATTTAAAAAATTCAAAAAAAATTGATATTGGATCTCATTTTGTAGAATTAATTGTAACATCACATAGATTCAAACGGATTCGAAAACAGACTTACGGTTTAGGAGAAAAATGCGTTTAAAGTTTGAAATTCGTATCTTTTTCACCCACTCCCCACCCGTCCCAACCAGAGAGCGACACGTGACAGCTTCTCAGCCTTCCCTTTCTCCACCTACGCGAAATTGAACCGTTGCACGAATCTCAAACACTGTTCTATCAAAACTTAAACATAGTCCGCCTTACATATATGATTCAGTCCGCCTTACATATATGATTCACCCAACACAGAGGCGTCGTTGGCACACCCCCTCCCGCACAGGCCACGCGGCCCAGCAACGAGTCATCTTCAACCTCTCGCCCCTACCACCCCCGCCGCCACCCGGCTCCGGCGACGCTCCCGTCGCCGTTCGCAACCATCACCCACCCTAAATTCTATGGCTATTCACAACCCTAAATTCTCCGGCTCGTCTTTGGTAGCTATAGTCGGAGGAGATGGTGTGGACTCTTGGGGCACAACCCACGCACACTAAAGGGATTCTATGGCACGCTTGTCGACGACGGCGGTGCGTTGAAGATCGCTGGCAAGCTCGGGATGTGATGGGCCGTGTTGGTTGGGCCAATTGGGCGACACATAGAGGGGGGTGGGCTGAGAGCGCGCGTGTTGCGGTGGGTGGAGGGGAAGATTCCCAGGAAGCGCGCCCATCATCTTCCTTCCATGTGAAGGCTGCGGTGAGGAGTCACACCGAAGATAATGTCTTCTATTTCAGACCTGTTGTTTGTTCCGGTTCTCACTCAAATAACTTGGTCACTACGTATACACTGCTGGCACTGCATTTTCTTTTGGCTGCCGTAGCCTACCTAACAGGTCTGCCAGTCAAATAACTTGGTCACTACGTCTTAAATCATTACTCCCTTTGCACACGCAAGCGACACGCCAACTTCGATACATATATAACTCCCTTGCGCCAAATGAATTGCAGAGAACACCCTTAATAACGCCTCCATAGTACCGCCATGGCTTCGCATTGTGTAACATCCCTGGGCTTCCTGCTACTCACTGGCAACTCCATCATCGCCATCCGCAAGTCCCGCGGCGACGCCGCTGCGACGATTTTCGTCATCACGTCGTACGCCTGTCTCGTCCTGCTGTTCTATTGCCTGCGTTTGTTTGAGGCGGCGGCACCAGGCTCAGCATCCAAGGACCGGGCGAGGCTTGGTGTCTGGCTCACAACGACGCTGCTTACTGCCATATTCTCATGGCGCGTCGCCGCGCTCATGCCCTGGGCTGTTGCCGCTGGAATTTGGTTTATGGCTGCTTCCACTGTACTCGGAGGTTTCTATGCGTTGTTCCTTCTACCCAGGGCGGGGGGCTGAAGATAGATATCACCTCATCATGTTGCTACGATCATGTAAGGCATGCAAATTTTATTTTACCTTTGTTTGGAGTGAAATTAGGGATCAGAATACCAGATTGCAGTTTTAAGATCGTACTTATTTGATTCTCAATGAACTACTAATAGTAGCAGTGAGTAGTTTGGCGTGGTCACTTGTCCAGCTGGCCAGATCCGTCCGTTTGATTATCAGATTAATCATGCTCCAGACACACTGAAAAGCGATTTGATCATGCATGCCAGAATGAAAATGAAACTATAGGCGTGTCCTAACACATCATGATACTTATCTGACGTCCTGCACCAAGCAAATCATGATAAGCACAGCACATGCCTCTGAAACTTAGATATCATAGCAGGACGGAGAAATGACCTGTATATTTGCCAGTAAAGACTTGCTAAATTACAAGGAGTAACAGTGGAGCCATTCATCCAGAAAGAAAGTCATTTTCGGTTATAGAAACTGGAATGCCCCGTCGAGCAAGTCAAGAGGAAAAAGTATAGTATACTGCCATGAGAATCTACAAGGACATGATTTTAATGACAAGAAAACTCACTAATCAGTCAGCAAAGTTTGCATATAATTTGCAATTTCTTGATATATGTAGAAAATTAAGCTTAAGTACTTAATTTGCCTACCTGGTTATGCATAACAGAGTTAACACTACTGATAAAAGACCTGGGCAAATATGCAAACTGTAGCCTATGGCTGTGAGCTGGAAACAATGGTAAGTTTGAATAAGCTGTGAGCTGGAAGGGGCACAAGAAAGAAGAACAAAAAAATCGTGTTGGACCCCTTCTGTTTTAGTGGTGGGGAATTTAGAGCGAATGAGCTTTGAACAGCAAGGAAAAAAATACTTTCTACAAGTCTCCAATATCATAATTAGAGATAACAGAACATTTCAATTCTTGATCCACAACGAAAATAATAATATAGCCAGTAAATTGCAACCCTGCATTACATATTCCAAGATGTTCCTTTTATTTTGCAGTCTGGGTCTCTTTTGTTGTCCTCGACATGATTTGTTTTTTTAAGCTGTACTGTAGCATGTTTCATGTTTCTTCTCGTCCTCTTAATGCAAAAGTTAAATGCCAGCTCTCCTGCTTCCTTTTCAAAAAGAAAAAAAAAAGAAACTCCCCAATGATCGAAAGGACATTAATTGTAAGCCAGGTGCATGGCAATTTTCCCTCGAAGCTAAAGCTCTGTTAAATATCCATCTCCATTGACGTGACGTGAAATGCAAAAAAGGTTAAAGTGCAAGAAACTTTCAGGTGAAATCAACAATTAAAATGCAGAAGAATCTGATGAGGCAACGCGCAAATATGTAGGTCCCATTCATTGATTTTATTTGTATTCTACAATACTCCATTTCAACCAGATATTTTGCGACCTTTTCTATAGTGCAAAGATGACTTGGAGCACTGGAAATGTTCTATCAGAGTCAGGGATTACAAAACTGGTGAAAATCGAACCGGTTTTCACAGAAACCTGACTTACTGGTCTTGTCTGGTTTCCCAGGTTCACAGGTTTTTGAGTTTGAATGAAATGTATTTGAAAGTTCAACGAATTTTGACCAGTTTTCACCGGTTACCGGTCAGAAACCGGACTTACTGGTCTAGTCCGGCTTTGGTTTTTAAAACCATGGTCATAGTCATTGGGGTTGTGGAAACTGGAATGCCCCGTGGAGCAAGTTAAAGAGAGAGAGAAAAAAATATCATACTGCAACTATATGGTGAAAATCTACGAGGGCATGATATTGATTAAACAAATCTAACGAGTAATAAGTCAGCAAAGTCTACCAAGAACGTGCAATCTGATCAGGGTAGCATATCAACATAGACTAAGTACCGGTTGTTCACCTGGCTGTTTATGCATAACAGACACCTTAATTACTGCTGATGTGATAGCACAAAGCATAGCTGGCCACATAAAATGCAACCTGTAGCTTACGTCGCTGTGAGCAGGAAATTAAACAGCCGACCACTTCTCAAGAGCTGGATTTGCAGAAGCTGTCCGGGTTTACTGCAGCTTCCATTTTCAGCTAGCCAGTACCATACGACTAACAGTGAGGTCCGTGGCAAAAACTTTTTTTGGTGTTTGATATAACTCGAAGGGGCAAGAAGCAAGAAAGAGAGTCTCATGTTGGAACCCTTTGTTCTCTGCTGATTGGGGAATTTAGAAGGGAAATAATAGAAGAATGGTCAGCAAATCAACAGTAACAAAAAGGTTGTTTCTACAAGTCTCGAATATCATCATGGAATGTCTCATAAGGTTTTAATTCTTGTTGGACGGAGAAGTCGAGAATCCAACTAGCCACGTCACTGCAACACTGCATTTGCAGACGTAATTTAATTTCCTGTTGATTGTTTCCCTCTATTCATCTCCATATCCTACAGTCATGTCTTTCTTCCAAAAAGAGAGAGAGGGAGAAATCTCACTAGTCTAGCTAGTCAGATCCTCCCATGTAACTCAAAATTACTTAGATATCGATCTAAAGATAGCTCAAAACTACTTAGACAATCTCAAGTTCTCAGCTTACATATAAAGTGAAATGCGAAAAGGTGAAAACGACAGGACACGCTTTTCAGGTGATTCAACAGAACGCGAACGAGATCAGGCGAGGGTGTGAGGCAATCCACATGCATGTATAGGTCCCATTCATCGATTTTATTAATACTCCACAAGACTCCATTGGAACCAGATAAGAGGTTAGTCTATCGAACGAGTTTAGAACACGATATACCTACCATCGGAGCAGCAAGGTATTGCAGGATCGCAACGCCCCTGGATCGACGATCGGATCAGGGATCACTTCGCGTCGTGGACAAAGAGCACGTAGAAGCCACCGCCGACGGTGGAGGCGGCCATGATGCACGCGGCGACCGCGAGCGGCGGGGGCAGCAGCGCGCACATCTTCCAGGTGAAGGCCGCGGTGAGGGACGCCGTCAGGAGCCACACCGCGAGCTTGGCCCGCCCGCGCGCCACGGACCCGGGCGGCGAGAGTTCGAAGCGGCGCATGGACCAGAAGAGGAGGAGCAGGTTGAGGTGGGCGAAGGCGATGAAGGCCAGGGCGCCGCGGTCGCCGACGCGGCGGACGCAGAGGGCGAGGTTCGCCGCCAGGAAGACGAGGACCGCCACGGTGGTCCACGGGAAACCCCGGGCGCGGGCGGGCACCGGCGGAGCAGGGTCTGGGCGGTGCTGATCGGAGGAGGGGTGGTTAGGGTTTGCCATGATCGGGATTCGGGACGGCCGATCGCGGTGGGGAACAACCGAACAAGGGGAATGTAGAACCACTGTAGCTTGTGGGGTGGGGGCGGGCGATGCCGTCCTTTTCACGACTCGTGAGTCAAGCGTGACTGACTAGCTTGACTGGGGTCGCCCTGTCGCGCTGGTTTCTGACACAGTTGTGCGCTGACGGCACATGACATGAGTTCGAGAGACAAACTGGGCTGGGTTGGGCGATGAATCTTCTAGGTAAACTCCGAGTTATATTGTGTGAATTGATCACAGGAGACGCGTTTTTGCCGCCGTAAAATTAACTTTGCCGCGTCTCACATTCACAGTATCAAGTAAAGCAATCTTAACTTAAGTGATCCAATATTGCTCCACCTGTTACATGCAGAAGTGAATGCAAGCTGCAGCTGCTGACCCCGGTGCACGGGCCACAGCTAGATGCAGCACCCTTGGCACCGAAGTATTACCGGATATGAACAAAGAGCCGGTGCAACAGAAAGCGGACGTCGAAATGCATCCCGCTGGATAGAACGAAGTATCCGACAGCGATGTTTCAGAGAAAAGAAAGTAGACGCCAGCTTGCATTCGCACAGGCTGAACCATGCGACAATACAGGTCCGAATACGAGATAACATACTAATATTTGATTGGTAGTATCTCTTGTTGTACATTATTTACCGCCTGGACATCCTGGGGACGTGAGTTCGATTTCGAGACACGAGAACGATGTAACTGACTTGTTTTGTTTTGTTCGTTGAATGCAATGAGGGGAGGCCTACTATTCTAAAAAACCATGCGACAATACAGGTCGAATACGAAGATAACATACTAATATTTGATTGGTAGTATCTCTTGTTGTCCAGATGATCACCAAGATATTCATAGTTAATTAATGGGGAAATACCTTGTATTTCACTGGCTTAAACTTTGCTCAGGTACGTTCCACAAGCCTCAAAAAAATGGACAGCCAGATCATTGGTCATGAGCTGATCGTGGGCGTCGAAGTCACTCGTGTTCGTGGGCTTCCGAGCTTTAATGCTTCACGGCCTGATCTCGAGTTCCAGGCGCAACACATCAATATCCTTGTGTCAAAGACAGTACTAGTTGCGAGGACAGCAAGCTTAGCGTCGAAGTATAGCCGGGTTTGAACAAAAGAGCTGATTCAACTAGGAATGCGACGCCAATGCAATACCTCGAAGGGAACAAGTCAGAACATGGTCACAAGAAGTTGCTGCCGACGAGGCAGACACGGTTGCCCCACGTTGGAGTTACAAAGGAATAGAACTTTGAGTTCAAAACAACCGATTTCTGGTTGAATACAATGAAGGTGTACAATTTACGCAATTTCAATGAAGGCATGGAGCAATTACAATGTAAGAGTATAGTTTGTGTAAACCAAAGTATAAGCCACATTGAGTACGTGTCCTATCCAAAATAGAACTTTCACTTCAAAATTTATGACTGCTCTGAACCAGCGTACCGCTGTCTACTAGAACAGAGTGCTCGAATCATGCTCGCCGAGACGGGAAAATACGATAGATCAGGCATGTTAGACGTGATAACACATGATTAGCACATCACAAAACTGGATTACCTGTCAGAGATCAAGTGCCACAGGATTGAGAATTTTTTTTGTTGTGAGAATGCAGGATGGATGTTCTTCCCTTATTTAAAGGTCAAAAGATTTTGCATATGGATGCAGAAGAGCTCAATAGCCAGATGATAAAATCAAAACTGGGTCGCATATAGAGAAGATTCTACATCGGGATAGGATATTTTATAAGAAACCATTGGGCCTACTCACCGGCAGATTTCTAACTTGTCACCCAGGTGGCATGTCAATTTCAGATAATAATAAGAAGTGAAATCAACCAAATGCGAAAGAGATCAGATGATTGGACTCTTAAATGAAAAAAAAATTGTGAGCATTCCCTATCAGAATTCTAAATCCTCAACTGGGTCTTCAGATAAAAGGTTAGCTTCAGGTGAAATCAATCAGATGCAAACGAAATCAGATGATTAGACTCTTGTACGAATAATTATGACCAATTTTTGCCAACTATTAATCTGTCATCCAGGTGCACGACACTTTCAGATAAAATACAAATTAACCAAATGCAGAGCAAACCAAACGACTTGGTTCACTTAGATTCAACGGACCAACAATTCAATTTCACACAAAGTGCATGCCAAATTATGATAAAACTAATTTCGGGTGAAATCATTGTGACCATTCGTTAACATATGATTCGGTTCTTATATGAATTCCTTGTGCCAAATTCAGATAAGACTAATTTCAGGTGAAACCAATATGCACAGCAAACCAGAAGCCTCGATTCTCTTAGTTTATAGATTCAACGAGTTGACAATTCAATTCTTCACAAGTGCCATAACAATGCGCAACAGAACTGGAGGTTTCGTTCTATGAATCTACGATAAAGCTGCAGGTAGCATCAGAAATTCAGAACAAAGCAGAGTGTATGCCGCACTTGTGTCCACGAACACGGCCATGTACAGGGTAAACGAAGAGGATTACTCTCGCACGACCTAGTCGCGTCTCAAACACATGGGGAGCAGAAACGCGGATGCCGCGACGGCGAAGGCCCACAGCGGCGCCGCGAATCGCAGCGGCATCGGCGGCGCGGTGCAGTTGGTGAACCACCAGGTGCCCGCGGCGATGACCGCCGTGTCGACGACCCAGACGGCGAACTTGAGCCGGGCGCGCGCCGCCGACCCCGGCGGGGCGCGCAGGGACAGACGGATGAGGATGAAGAGGAGGAGGACGCCGAGGCCGACGACGAAGAAGTAGGCGTGCGCGCCGCAGTCGCCGTCGCCGCGGTAGAGGCAGGCGCCGTAGTTGAAGGCGACCGGGATGAAGCCGAGCTCGGGGTAATCCCACGGGAAGCAGGCGCCGCGGCGGTGGTTGGTGGGCGGTGCGGCGGCGGCGGGGTTGAGGAGGGGTTTAGCTTGGGTCGCCATCGTCTCGTCGGGCTGCTCGCGGCGGCGAAGACTTGGGTCTTGTGGGCTTCTCGCCTTTGGACTGGGAGGCCGGGGTCCTCACGTGACGTCACGAAACAGAATCGAGCAGGTCCAGGAGTCAATTTGTGGGGAGGTTATGTGGCGTGCCTGTCATCTTCAGAAACTGGACGTGTTTCACAGAAAGATCTCCATTGATATGCAGTCGTGAACATGAGCTGTGATCATATCTTTGCTACCACCTCGTTCGACCCTGGTTGTGGACTACTGATACTGTGGTAGCATACGGCATCAAACATTTGGCATGTACTCCACAATGTAATAGTACGATGAAAAGAACAACTGACAAATTTCAGATGAAATCAATATAACTGCAACTGGACAACAATGCGGAAGCACTCAAAAGTACGACGACTGGTTAACGATGAAACGCAAAAGAAATCACACGTGTGCTTACTAGTTCTCAACGCAGGCACATTTAAATCTTCCAGAGAACTCACTGTGTGCACGGATCTGGTAAGAAGATTTCAAAGGCGAATCTACTAGACATATATCACAGAATTAAGCAGCGAACATCATATTACGTACCTACGAAGAGTACCAGACGCCACTGCATCGTTGCGACCTCGTCACTGCCCACGAAGGTGGGTAAGGTAGAAACGCCGCAGCCGGGGGCCAAGCGACGCGGCGGCCACGACCCAGAAAAGGATCGCCAACGGCAGGGGCTGGCGCGCGGCCGCCTTCCAGGCGAGGAGTGCGATGAAGTGCGATGAGCGACGTGACGATCCCGGCGAGGCGCCGCGCCGCCGACTCGGGTGGCGTGAGCTTGAAGCAGCAGACGGACAGCACGGCGACGAAGTAGTTGAGGTAGCACAAGTTGGCGTAGGCCTTCTCTGCGGGGTTGTCGCGGCTGATGGGGCGGACGGCGAGGCCGAACAGAACCGTCGCCCCAACGAGGATGCAGACGGCCGAGAGGAACGTGGCGGCGAAACTGGAGCTGCCGGCGCCCCCTGCGATCGCCGGCGCCGCGGCCGGGGAGGGTCTCGCCATGGGCTGTCGATTTGGGGAGCCAGCGGTTGAGTGCGGAGTGAGTGTGGACTTGGGGAGCGCCGAGTCTCTCGGCCGGACTCCTTTTGAGAGGGAAAAGTTTCTCCTCACGAGTCACGGGTAGACACATCCTACGATGATTGCGTTGCTCTTTGCGAAAGGAGGCGAAATTTGTTGCATTGCACAGGGATAAAGGGATTGAGGGAAAGGGGATGCAGCACAGGACGATAGGGGATGACGTTATGGTAGACCAGCTCGGCGCGGTCTCGGCTGTGGATGATGCCGTTGCTGCAGCAGTGCAGCTGATCGCGACGCATGAGGACGATCGCTGATCAGCTAGCTCGATCGCCACGGCATGACCTTGATGACCGCCGCGCGAGGGATCAACCTATAGCTTGCGAAAGACGGGAGGAGAGAGCTTTAAAGCACATACTACATCTAGACTCTAGTCACGAGTCACGATCGAGTCGCACCATGACTTTGCCCAGTCGTTGCCCCACACGAACGTGATCGCGAGCAGAGCCAGCCCATGCCCATGCCGCGCGCTTCGTCGTCGATTCACATGCATCATTCGATGGAGGAGGCATGCACGGGAACGGCAGCGAGGACGGCAGGAGAGCCCGCCACAGCTAGCTTCGATGGAGGCATGCACCGGAACGGCAGCAAGGACGGCAGGAGACCAGGATCGAGGCATGATTGCTTCGCCTTAGCAATGGAGGTGAAGCCTGCTAGACAGGGATAAGGGCAGAGCTCTGCATGCGTCTCGTGTTGTTGCCCCCTTAATTTTCAACAAAGCAAGACACGATAACGTGCGTAGACCTAGCTCGCCTACTATAGCATCAGCGACCAATGCTCGAGCGCAAAACAGGAAATTAATCATGCATTCATGCTACAATAAATACAGGCATGAAACAGGCAAATATGGTTTGATCCTCTATTTATGCCATACGATTTCCGCTGCTAATGCGTTCAAATGGCCTGCAGAATGTGAGACCAGTCGCCATCAAAATGTTCCTTTGTCCCGACCCCTATAACACTGCATCTGTATGCATGCAGTGTGTGAGAGAAAAATAAATAGAGGAACATTTTTTTTTCGTCAAAGATTGCTCCGAAACATACATGGTGCACGATGAGTTCATATATAGGCCGGTGCACGGCTAATAATGGCATGCACTGTTTTGAACATAAGAAGGTAAACAGATCAAGAACAGCCAGATTTTGGTCTCAAAAAAAAAGATCAAGAACAGCCAGATTCAGGACAAATCAACAACAGGAAACTAAACAAAGAAGCATGCAGCACGTACGGCAGCATATCGATCGGTGGTGCATCGAACCTCCTCGCATGGCGATCTGATATATCGAGGTCGATCAATCGATCATGCATCACTGCTCCTCCTCAAAGTCGCCCGCCTTGTACAGCCAACCGATCTAGGGCCACGGCGGCCACAGGCCAGGACA
>RWGY01000506.1:0-54603 GCA_007726485.1 Eragrostis curvula
CTCGCGGCGGGCGGATGGGCCGGGCGACGCTGGGCCGTGGCGCGCGGACGGCCCAGAGGCCGGGCGCGGGGAAGAAAAGGAGCTGGGCCGCGCGCAGAAAAAGGAAAGGAGCGGCCCGTCAAGCAGAAAAAGGCTTAACCATTTTTGGTTTTTGGAATTTGAATGAATTTCAAAGGGATTTGAATTCAGATTTGGGTTTGGACTTCAACACTCACACACAAACACTTAAATAAAGGCAATAAGAGGCAAAATGCACATGATGGCTTCATGCATGGTTTTAATTTCGAGAAAATTTAATTGAGCCCTATTTTTGATCTAATCCATTTTTATTATTTGAAAATTTTGAAAAGCCCCAATTTTAGGTTTATTGAAATGAGCAAAATTACGGGTGCTACACCGAGTTACTGTGTAATTCGTAGAATTGTACAGAAACTCTAAAGTGAGCCTGAATCAAGAAATACAATCTTGATCTACGGTTAAAAATAAAGTCAGCATCCGAGTCTGTCGGCTAGGGCTGAAAGCATACTATGTAGATAGTATCCAACTGATTGAATTGGCCTAGGCTGAAAGCATGCCTACAGATTTAAAAATTATGAATGCACGAACAGTGCATCATACTGATTTAGCCCCCGAGTTACTGTGTAATTCGTAGAATTGTATAGTAACTCAAAGCGAGCTGAACCAAGAAATAAGATCTTGATCCGAGTGAATGAATGTACGATCAGTGCATCATACTGATGTGTTGAAAAGTAACATCTATTATATAAGGAACTCACATTTTCCTGCGCACAAGGCAATTAGAATAGGAGATCACAGTGAGTCTCAGTCAAGAACTTATCATTCCAGACTGGTGTCTAGGTCCATCCAGCTAATTAGCCAGGGATGATTACAACCCGTAGCCCCTAAGCTGTCCCTCAACGAAAACAATTGAGAAACAGAAGAGGATAAATTATAGGTACTATCCGACTGATAAAGTCAAGGATATAAGACAACCCGTGTGCCTGGCAAGTTTGCCGAGTAAATAGTGGAACTCACGCAAGTGAGTCCACGTGGACTAGCCCCCAAGTCTGTAGGTAATTAGTATAATTAAGTGCAGACTCAAAAGAGACTAGAAGCATTGTGTATAAAGCCATATAGGCCTAGCCAATAAAAGGCCGTGTAGTTTCCTGCCAATATTGTTGTACCATTGTTGTAGCCGAGTGAATAAATCTTTGATCTGGCTGTCATAATTGAGTGAAATAACAACTGGATAGTTGTAGCCGAGTGACTCTGGCCATGTAGTAGTCTGGCTGAGTGATTATGGCTTGAGTGGTTTGCTTCAAGTTGTTGCCACCGAGTGATGAATAGCCTTTGACGAGCTCATGATGAACTAACAAGCCAAGCATGGCACTTGCTCACGTGGTTTGTGGTCATGCGAGCACCTTCAGCTGTATAGCGAGGCTAACGGCAATGCATGGTAAGCTATGTGCCTCTGGTAATGGTGCCAAGACGACAGCGGGGCAAGATGAGCCTTGGCATGACCTCCAGCCGTGTTGACAATGGTGAGGAGAACTTCTGCCGCGACGGTGATGTACGTCCTGGACGCGACGACAAGGCAAGCCGCGGCACAACCAGAACAAGACATCCACGGCGCGCGCGATGGATGCTGGGGGCAGCACACTAGTCCGTCTTCAATGCTTGAAGTTGCGGGAGCACAGCCACAGATTGTAGCTCGCAAAGTGCAGCGGCACGAGGCGAGCTCTGACGATGCAGTGGGCGCAATGACGGTGGTGCGCGACCGCGTCGAGCTCGAGCCATATGGCGAGACAGATTACAGTAACGGTGCGCGAGTACGTCGAGCTCGAGCCACACGGTGAAACAGACGACGACGACGATGACGAGAGATGAGTTCTTCCAGGGGCAGATGTCGGTGTGAGGCGCGGTCAGCCTGAGCCACGCGGGGTACGGCGAGGTCGCGGAGCCCACAGCCTATGAGCGAGCTCAAGCGGCACTTGGTACGGCGAGCTCGCCAAGTTGTGCGACGCCTTCTCAACTCTTGGAGCAACACATGGTACTCGACAGAGCATGGAGCACAGTCAGCATGGTGAGCTTGAGCGAGACACACGGCGGTGCGCGGCCATGACGAACCCGAGCCATACGGCGAGACTGACGGCGGCGAGTAATGACTCCAGGATCATATGTCGGCGTGCGGCACGGTGATCTTGCAATGATTTTGTTGTTGATCCGAGTGACTCTTTGGCCGTGTAGTATGTTGCCGACAAGTCCATGGCCGACTAGTAATAGTCTTGTATAAAACTGGACGGCTGATGCGTTGTCTGGAGCAATAGCCGAGTAAAATAGCAACTAAGCTTGTTGTGTCCGACTGAATTAAGTCAAGGACATAAACAATGGTCTGGCTGTTAGCTCCACTTCGTCAGAGAAGAGACAAGGTAGAGCCCACAGGAGATAAGAAATAGTTCCTTGAGGTAATTGCATGGTGGCTTGGACATCGTTCTGGTGGCAGTCTGCAGCACCAGGTCTTGATGAGATCGTGTATTGCGATCTCGACGAACAGCAGCAGGGTGAGAAGAGCATGAGCCCCGGCTGCGTCGGCAATGCACGCTCTGCACGCGGCAGCGAGGTAGCTTCAGTCATGACGGCGGAGGCAAACTCTACATGTGGGGGTGAGGCGGCGTGAGGCAAGCTCCGGCCATGTGGCGAGGTAGACGGCACTTTGTAACCATGGCGAACTTGAGCCGCATGGCGAGACCGACGACGACACGACCACGGCGATCCTGAGCCGTACGGCGGGACTGTAGTGCGCGACCAAGGCTAGCTCGAGCCTTACGGCGAGGTAGATGAGTTGGAGAAGGACGAGGAACCCGAGGAGCGTGCAGCCTGTGAGCTAGTAGCTCGCAGCGCTTGGCACGGCAAGCTCATAAGTCAGCAGCACAAACGATCTCTCGGCTCTTGGAGTGATGCGTGGTGCTTGACATGATGACCTTGTTGAGCGACGCAGTAAGCTTGATTCTTGGACTGAGTCACTTCATTAGCCCAGGTGAAGGACTAGTATGTGCTCAGTATGGAGGTCTCGTCGATGCTTCTTCCCGAGAGCATTGTTATGCAGGGTCGGGAGTTTGTTAAGGACTTGAGTAGCGTCTAGCCCTTGAGCATGGGAGGGTTCCCGGCTAGAAGCTCACATCGAACGTAGCAGAGTAGACTGTCTCAGCCCCCAAGTATAGGAGACATGCTTGTGAGCTCTGAAAGATTTCTGTAGATATAAACAAATAAACACATTATGTAGTAATATGTGATATAACAAGATAATCAAATATATGACCGCAACGCCAGGGTTGATTTTAGTCATCATGATTATGTGTATCGGCTCAGCCGGTTTTTTCAACTCTGATGGCCAAGTGATGGCGTACAGAAGTCTACAAAGTTGACATAAGTCGTAAGATTAAAAGAGTGAGTGTTTGTCAAGTGAGCCTCTTTAACTGTTTTCAGAGACCGGTTGTCGCCTTATGTTTATGCACTCTTTGGACTCAGCCGGCCCTGTAGGACGTGGGACACTGGGTCAGCACACGTTTAGGGAGACAACGGCATGAACGAGTTAGAGCTTCACAATCAGAGCAGACAAGGCTTACTTAGTCGACAAGAGATACTCAAGACATAACTCATGATGTTTATGTAGCCCCCGGCTCTGTATGTAGTAATGATGTTACTGAATGCAGAGCCAAGAATGATTGAGGAGTGGTAAGCACACGGATAAATGATAAGACAAGTGTGTAAAAACACTCAGAATTAAATAATTGACTTAGCTTGTATAATAAGCGGTGTCGTTTGTCGTGGGGCCGAGAGGCTGTTGTGACGAAGTGATCAATGCCGTGACGATGGCGTGGCCGTCGTTGTAGTATGCTGAGAGCACCTTGGCCGACTGGTAGTGCGACCGATGTCGAGGCTGAGTGGTTGTCGAAGCGGAGTAATCGCCGCAGCACATAATTAGCCCAGCGACAACCATCGTCGAGTAGTCGTCGCACACCTATTCTCATGAAAACAATTGGTGTACGCAAGATATATACAAGACATAATCCGTAAAAAGCAAATCATTAATTGAAGTGCTAAGGAATAAAATAATATGGAAAACATGAGTAAGAATAGAAAGCTTCTTCTCTGTATAGGCGCAGCTATGTTGGAGTTGGTCATTTAAGAAAACCAATGTGAAGCTGCTGATTATCGTGGTGTTATGCCGAAGAGTAGTTGCAGCTATAGACACCTCTGTTGGCAGTCCAACTTTTTTGCTGACTAGAGAAATAACTTTAATGATTAATAAAAATCCAAAGAGATGAATGTAGTAGCAGATATCTTGGTATATGCCAACAGTTAAGATCCTGATGGAAATCCTGACAGCTGTATATTCCAATAATAAAATTCCAGAGATGAACTTCCAGATAAGTAAGCCAATGATGGCGAGTAAATATTTCAACCATTAATAAATCATGGATGGAAATCTTGATGACGAAGTTTAAGATAAATTTTCCAATGGTGTCAGTGAGTGACCGAAGTTAATAGAATATCTGGGATCCAGAAAATAAATAATCAGAAGTCCAGAAGTAATGTTGAGAGATAAGTCCAATACTCAGAACTCCAGAAGCCCGTTATTAAGGAACATAAGAAGCCATTGCTGAGATATTTAGACGGCCAATATTGAGAAATCCAGGTGGCCAATATTGAGAAATTCAGATTGCCACTATTAAAAAATTCCCGATGATCAATAAAAAGAAATCCAGATGGCAAATATTATGAAGTCCAAATGGCGAGTATACTTCCAGAAATCCACTTAGTGAATTGTCGATCATAACAAGTAGGTGAGTGAATTCACCCTGGGTTTTTATGGGCCCGACCATGTCAAGCCCCCAGACCGCGAAGGGCTATATATTGAGGGTATGGTTTGCAAAGCTTATGCCGGCATATGAATCTGCCGGGTGTAGTACTGACAACCTTCGTATGTTCGAACGAGGTGTTCAGCATTCAAGGCAGCGGTAAGTCAATAGGAACCCCGCCAATAGGCTTTGCCGACTAAAGCACGCGAGGCTGCGTGATTGCCGCAACGCCCGAGTGAATGTCCTGGAGAAGTTGCTGACCATGGGAGCCTGCCGTGTACAATGAAGTTGATGTAAGGCACCGTCAGTCTTCTTCTTCCAGATGCTCGGTGTTGTCTACAACCATGGCTTCTAGTGCATCAGGTTGCGGCTGCAGCGGTTCAGTCGGCGGGGGGAGCATGAGTGTCCCTTTTGATAGAAGGTGCTGCATGACATATTAATTGAAAAGAGTATCAATCAATAATAAAAGATTAATAATGAAATAAGAGTAAGGAAATAATTTTCCCGTGACTCCATCGAGTGATTGATGTGACCGAGTGACGGGGTTGTGGCTTAGTAGCTCGGGCAGCTTCCTGATGTTGCCGATTCATTGCATGGCAACAAGGTCGGTACATGCTGGTAGAACTTCAGCAACTTTGATGCGCATGGCAATGATACGACGAGACCGACTTGAGGAGGATCATGTCATGGTCGTGTGCTGCAGCGCTGACTAGACGCCGGGTTGTGGGTATACGCCGAGTTAAAGTTCAAGCTAAACTCGTTTAGCCCCCGGCCTGAAGGATAGAATCTCCCGTGTTGGCGCATCCGGCCGAGCAGTTCTCTCTCCCTCGAGACTTGAAGCTTGTCTGCAGCTTAGCCTTTGTCGAGTCTTTGATGGACTCTAGCTTGACTTGTCGATACAAACATGACTCGTACTACTCGGAGTAGTTTTAGTCGTAGTTGTATGTAGATACGTCGAGTCACCGTGGCTTAAGTGACTGGACTTGCCGCCATGGTCGCTAGCGGCGCGACGCCGTTGCCAGCGCGACCCGTGTGGCAGGAGCTGCGGTCGTCCCTGACATAGGACAACTTGTCGGTGCCGTCGGTGAGAAAATAGGGCGTACATGCCAAAATCAAAACTCAAGTGACGTGAGTAGTTAACCCGTCGATAAGGTTAGAAATAAAATAATGTATAAAAGGAAGTGCGAATAATCATGGAAGGAAATAGTCTTCCCTGATAAAGATGAACTCCTTTCTTGTTGGCGAGAGTACACCCAGTTGTTGTATAACTGTACGTGTAGCTGTACGCGGCGTTGTTGCTGTAGCCGAGAGGTCGTCGTTGTACGCCGGGTAGATGTGTATGCCATAGCGGCGTAATCGTCCTTGTACACCGGGTAGCCGTTGTGTCCGAGTAGTAGCAGTCAAAGCCATCTACTCGGGCCTCCTCAGACTTGTTTAAAAAGTTCATACGAAGTGGAACTCCGTCTCCGAGACAAACACGCCAAGTCGGCGAGTTTACGAGCTGCCTCCCGATCCTTGTGTATGCGAAGTTGAACACGCATATACGCCGGGACGACGGAACACGCATCGCCGCGGCCGAGTGACGCTATATGTCGGAGTGGTCGCCGCCGTACGTCGTGGAGTGGCCGTGGCGACGGAGAGATCACCATCGATCATACGCCGAGTAGTTGCCGGAGCCTGATGTGGCCGACATAGACACAGGGTAGTCGAGTAGTCGACTTGTGAACGTCTGATGAGTTGAAGTCGAACTCAATCAGCCCTCGGCCTCCGCGATCAGGTGCACCCCGTACATGCAGAAACAAAGCACTAATAAGTGAGGCTCGTATTCAAGCCAAATAGCATCATGTGAGGACAGTTAAGCTAGAGTGATTAGCAATAAAATATGGAAAGCATGAATAAAAAAGGAAGGAATCTTCCCTTCTATATGGAGATTGTCTCGGCTGAACCGGAGTTGGACTTGGATTCCGTGTGCAACTAGAACTCGTCGAATTGTACTAGGAGTATCTGGGTAACTCGTCGACTCATCTAGCTCGCTGGGGACGACAAGGCATGAAGCCTCGGGGCTTGATGATGTAAAGACGTCGCCACAGGGTCGCCTCGACGCTGATCGGCAAGAACGTCATCTTGAAGCTGGTACTGACAATCCGTCGAGTAGTCGACTTGAACGTCATGCGCCCGGCACACCGAGATCTCGACAGATTAATGGTTCATCAAGACGGCTGTTCTGACGAACATGAGCGGCAGGGACCTCTTGACGACGAGCCCCCGGTACTGCCATTACAGGTGATACATGTTGCAGCCGCCTATGTTGCCGCCTGACGAGTCCAAGCATCACATATTGATCTGGATGCAATACGACTCGAGTACATGCAAAAGATCCAAAATAGATTACATGATCAGTACGAATAATCAAGTAATCGCTGGTCGGATTAGATTAGGAATAAACAAAAAAGAGTAAACGGGAAAGAATCTTCCCTGTTGCCACTGCATGCGCATCAACAAAACCTGGCCAGATTACTAGGTTCTGCTCCGCTCGGGACTTGGTGCAGAGACGCCGCAGTGACCTGCCTTGATTGGTGCAGAGCGCCGAGTCATCGACTTGTTTGGCGATCGGACAGCTGCGCCGTTGCCGTTGCGACGAACCCGACGGAACTTGCTGATGTAGATGAAGTCCATCGTACTCGACGGAGGATTCCAGTGCACCCCCTACCTGGCGCGCCACTGTCGAGGTTTTAGGGTCTCGATAGATTTGTTATGGGGGCGAAGGAACCAAGAATACGATGGTGAACACGAGACAAAGAGTTTAGACAGGTTCGGGCCTCCCGGAGGATAATAACCCTACGTCCTGTATGAGGTAGTTTGTATTGCGTGTGTTTGAGAGAGGATCCCTGCCCACCTTATATAGTCGGGGGTACAGGGTTACATGAAAAGTATCCTAGTCGGATACAACATGGAAATACTTGGAGTACAAGTCAAGAAGCCCTTCTAGGTCACGCCGAGTAGTAGATAGAACCTTCCATCTTTGCATCGTGGGCTACTCGGTCTCTTCTGGGCTGGTCCGACTACCTTTGTCAGGTTACTCGGCTCTTTGGTCTTGAGGGTACCCGGGGGTCATGATAACGACATAAAGCCAAGTTAAGAACGCAACACAAAGCGCAGCAAGTGGGAAGACGGTGTTGTTGCCGGCACCCGGGGCTCAGAACGGCCAAGGTGAGAAGTGACGACTAACGTAGCGATCCAAGTCCGATGTAGGACGACGAGGACCGCGGACCGCGAGCTGATCTTTTGATGAGTCACTGAAGAAATTTCAGCTGTCTTCAGGTACGTCTCCGCTACAGTACAACGACGCACGGAGAACAATCGCATTCGGATTGAGATGGCATGTGTGATTGGTGACGCCTGTGGCCGTGCGCACCCGCGACCACGCGCTGGTCGTCGCTGTACCGCGTGCTTGTTGCTGAGCGTACATTTGCTCCAGCATTCCGTGGCGTTGCCGTCGTCGACGTCTATGTCCCGTGCGCTCACTACAGGAAACCTGGAGTTTGCCGAGTGCCAGAGGCACTCGGCAAAGCAGCTTTTACACTCGGCAAAGAGTTTGCCGAGTGTTGCACTCGGCAAACACCAGACGGCAAACAGCTCTCGGCAAAGCCGGGTTTGCCGAGTGCTTTTGTCGGGCACTCGGCAAAGATTTTGCCGAGCGTCAAAAAGGCACTCGGCAAAATAAAGTAACGAGACGGAGGAAACGGCCGTCAAAAAGGGTTTGCCGAGTGCCAGAGGCCAGGCACTCGGCAAACTTTTTTTGTTTGCCGAGTGCCAGCGGCCAGGCACTCGGCAAACTTTTTTTGTTTGCCGAGTGCCTGGCCTCTGGCACTCGGCAAACAATGGTAAGTTTGCCGAGTGCCTGGCACAGGCACTCGGCAAAGAATGGCACATGTGCCGAGTGCCTCAGTTTTGGCACTCGGCAAACTTCTGAGGCACTCGGCAAAAAAAAATTTCAGAATGCAATAAAATGTTTAAAATCACTGCAACCTGGACCAAAATCACACCAAATCATACATACAAGCTCACCATCATCACATACACATATATATCATCACAAACACATTAAAATCACCACAAACACATTGAAATCCATCACAAACACATATTTGTCTCTAAATACACATAGAAATGGTTCCACTTGACGTCCACAAGCACAAGTTCATGAAATGGTTCAAGTTGACGTCCACAACTAGTTGGTTCTTGCAATTGAAGTACAAATACAACTACAACCTACATCGGAGGAGGGCGAGGAAAAGGAGGGAACGGTGACCAAGCATTGGGAGGGGAAACTGGCTGATTGTTGGATCCAGCGGATATATTCTGCAAGAAGAAGATATTACATGATTAACACAAGATTTCAGATAGAAACATACAAGGTGAAGCATTCGAGATTATAATTGAAAGGTAGAAATGAAACTACAAGGATTTAGATAGACTCACCGGAGTGCCCTGACTCGGACTCGAAGTGCCGACAGGAGGAAGAGGTAGTGGCGGCGGTTGCATCCCACCACTGTGCCACTGGTGAAACATGAACTGCATTTGCCGCTGCAAGTCCTCCTGCATCCTTGCTTGCTGTTCCTGCAGCCTCGCATCGTACCTCGCCTGCTGTTCCATCAGCTGTGCCTGGTACTTCTCCTCCTGTGCCTGCAGCTTCGCCTCCATCTCCTCCCGTAGTTGGGCCTACAACATGTCATCCCAATGTTACAATGCAAAGCAAATATATGTCTCAAATCCAACGAAACGACGAATAGAACAGAAATAACCTGGGCTTGGTCAAACTGAATCTGTGCAGCGCTTGACCGTGGGCGTATGGGCGGGGCTGAGGACGAGCTCCTCGCTCGGATCTTAGAGAGGGTGGGAGTAGAGGCCGTGTCCAGTGTGCTGTCCCCAATCCAGTACCGGCCATGCTTCTTACCTCCACCCACCCTCATGATGATCTCTCCATCAAGGTCCTCGGTGCTCGGGTTCCACTCTGGCCCGTGCTTCTCCCTACCCATCTCGGTGTACTGACTGAGGCGAGTGTGGACGGTGGGGTTGCTGTACGCCTCGGGGGGGTCCTCCGGGTTGTAGTCGACCTCGATCGACGTCGCCTTGCCCTTGTGGGCCATTGCCCAAGCCATCAACGGGGGGCACTCTCGGCCCTCATGCGCCCGCGACTGCAAAGAAAACAGAAAGATGATTAGAAATTATGCAAAATTGAGCGTTACAAACAACGAAATGAATTCGCGTACCCATCTAGTCGCGTACTCATCAAGGGTACGGTTGCCTTGATGGTGTGCTGGACCAGGCATCTTCAAACGCCGCTGCCGGCAAGCTTCGTGCGTCTTCTGCCACTCGGGGTCGCACCACCTACTCACAAAGTACTCCCAGCAGTCCCTGTGAGAGGCGCACCACCACGGAATCACCTACACGTCATTTGACCAAGTTAGATGTTAGTTATTGTGAAACTATGAGAATAACAAATTAATCGTACTTAATCAAGTATAGAAAACATAAGAATGTCAAATTACCTGCATGTATTGTTCTGCAGCCAGCCATATGGTCCGAGCCGCCTTTTTCTCAATCTTCCTACCAAGTTTTTTGGCGTAGTAGGTCCTCACGGCCTGGACGCGCGCCTCGTAATGCATGTCCGTAATGAGTTTAGGACATGCATCGTACGCCCGACTCACCGCACGGTCCCTCCATTCCGGCTCGACCCTGAAAAAATTCTGCACATTGACGCGATGTATACTTTCATTATTTGAAGAATATCCAATGAACGAGATGTATTGACCAATTCAATGTAAACAAGACTTACCCACAGCTCTCCAACTACCCGGTCCGCCACGGTGCGAAAGTCTCTCCCATCCTCATCTGGGACATCAGCGACGCGTTTGTAGTGGGCCCACGTCAAGGCCGGCTCCTGCCCCCCGTCGCGCAGTGGCACCATGCCAGGAAAGTGTCTCCTGCACAAAAGGCCGAGGATGCCGGCAGGAATACGTTCGTGGTCACCCGGAACGATCGTCTCCCAGCCCCTGCCCAAGTGATGAAGACAATGATTAGTTTCTATTGAGATTTGAAACATAGCAAATGACTTAAAAGTTAAAGTTACTTACTTCTTCCCTTTGGGTCGAACCAACGGGCGTCTCTCAACAGGGATCGGTCGCTTTGGAAGTCGTGCGGGACCTCGCTCCCACACTTTCGGCACGTCCTCAGACGCCGCCTCGTCCTCCCCGTCCTCCTCCTCCTCCCCGTTCTCCTCCTCCTCCTCCCCGTCCTCCTCCTCCTGCTCCGGGGCCGAGTGCTCTGGGGCCTCCTGCTCCGGCTGCTACTCTGAGGCCTCCGAGGCCTCCTGCTCCAGCTCCTCCTCCGACTCGTGCACGGAAGGAGCAGGGGACGGTGCCGTCGACCCCCTCCCCCGACGCCTGCCGCCACCTCTGCTGCCTCGAGCCTTCATTCGACTTCTCCCACTTCCAGACCCCTCAGCTGCAGCGGACCGCTTCCCAGTCGCCTTTTGGTAGAGGGACGTCACCGTCCTCATCACACCACCACCCTTGACCACCATCTTTGATCAATCACCTGCAATTAACAAGATTAAATCCATCAGTATTTCGAAATATATGCAAAAAAAATATAACATGTAATAGAAAGTAACATAGTATTGCAAAAATTAAATTAACTACTACGGGCCATACATGTATTAGAAATAATCATCAAGATCAGGATCTTGTGCATTGTTTGCCTCATCATCACTATAATTGACGGATACCCAAATCAGGGTATCCTGATCTAGGATACTTAATTCTGCTAACCGTCTCAGCTTAATTGTGTAGGGCCCACAGGAACAGGTACACGACAACAGAGCGCTCGAGGGGCCCACGGCCGACCCCGAGGGCACATACAAGTTCCGCCTCGCCCGACCCCTAGTCGGGCGAGCCCACGACTTCCGCCCCGCCCGACCCCGAGTCGGGTGGGGTCCACAGATTCCGCCTCGCCCGACCCCCAGTCGGGCGGGCCCACGCCTTCCGCCCCGCCCGACCCCGAGTCGGGTGGGGTCCACAGACTCCGCCTCGCCCGACTCCCAGTCGGGCGGGCCCACAAGCCACGCTTCGCCCGACCCCGAGTTGGGAGACTTCGACGAGAAGATTTTCCTCTGGCAAGGAGGACAGGCATTTACGACGAGTAGCTGGGGAGCCTTAACTCTACCCAGCAACTCATATACTTGCAGGCACGCGATCTGACCTGCACAGTGACACCCGTCCCATCTCGCGGCGCCGCCTGACACCTCGAGTACAGCAGCGGGATGGCTACGACATCATCATCACCCTGAACAGGGACGAAGACCGGACCGGCGACAAGACGGCCGCGACAGTCTGGGTTGACATCTCGACCACCTGCCCGGCGACCAGGCTGACAGGACGCCGCCTGACTAGAGCAACAGTAGCGGCTAGGGATCAGACTAGTGCGGCGCGTAGCCGCGCCGCCCACAACTCAAAAGCCCCGTTCCCATTTGTAAACCGGCTCACTCCTTAACTATAAAAGGAGAGCTGGGTGCATGAGGAAGGGGGATCGATCCATCGATAGAAACACAACGTACACAGACATAGAGATACACACGAAGAGGCTTGACGGATACCCAAATCAGGGTATCCTGATCTAGGATACTTAATCCCGCTAACCGTCTCAGCTTAAATTGTGTAGGGCCCACAGGAACAGGTGCATGACAACAGAGCGCTCGAGGGGCCCACGGCCGACCCCGAGGGCACATACAAGTTCCGCCTCGCCCGACCCCCAGTCGGGCGGGCCCACGACTTCCGCCCCGCCCGACCCCGAGTCGGGTGGGGTCCACAGACTCCGCCTCGCCCGACCCCCAGTCGGGCGGGCCCACAACTTCCGCCTCGCCCGACCCCCAGTCGGGCGGGCCCACAAGCCGCGCTTCGCCCGACCCCGAGTTGGGAGACTTCGTCGAGAAGATTTTCCTCTGACAAGGAGGACAGGCATTTACGACGAGTAGCTGGGGAGCCTTAACTCTACCCAGCAACTCATATACTTGCAGGCACGCGATCTGGCCTGCACAGTGGCACCCGTCCCATCTCGCGGCGCCGCCTGACACCTCGAGTACAGCAGCGGGATGGCTACGACATCATCATCACCCTGAACAGGGACGAAGACCGGACCGGCGACAAGACGGCCGCGACAGTCTGGGTTGACATCTCGACCACCTGCCCGGCGACCGGGCTGACAGGACGCCGCCTGACTAGGGCCACAGTGGCAGCTAGGGTTCAGACTAGTGCGGCGTGTAGCCGCGCTAGCCCACAACTCGAAAGCCCCGTTCCCATTTGTAAACCGGCTCACTCCTTGACTATAAAGGGAGAGCTGGGGGGAATCGAAGTTCGGACGGACACAGACATAGAGATACACACGAAGAGGCTTGGAGTCTTTCTCCTCCCTCGTCAACACTTGTAGCTCCCCTCTGCAAGTCGAAACACGAACCACCCACGAACTGGACGTAGGGCATCGATTGCCTGAACCAGTATACATCTCGCCTCTCTCACAAAACCCTCGCCATCATAGAAGATCGTCAGGCGCCGTAGTTACAAATTTACTTGTCGGCCGGTTTCTTAGCACCGACAGTTGGCGCGCCAGGTAGGGGACCTCAGCGCGTTTGACGTCTTCAGTTGATGGCGAGCCACGACATCGATTGGACTCCGGGCGCTCCCGTGTACTTCGGAAGCCTGGAGTTCATCGTGGTCCGGGATGGGGGGCTTTCGCGCGTCGAACCGCCGGCACCCCCACAAAGGGCCCTCACCCTCGCCATATCCGCGGGCGCGGAGCTCGTGGGTATGGCGGAGTACGACTACGACAGCGACGAGGATGACCTCCTCGACTACGACTCCGATGCCGGCAGTCACCATCCTTCGCGCGAGTGCATGGTGGTGGAAGCCGGCGGAGGTAGCCGCCGCAACATTCACGACGTGGCGGCGCAGCCAGACCCTGCAGCGGTCGCGACGACGGCGGACGCCGGAGCGGCCGCAGAAGCCGCGCCCCTGCTTGTGACACAGGCGCAGCAAGGAACCCCTCCGGCGAGCGCCGACCTCCGGGAGGGCGATGACCTGGAGCGTCTGCTCCAACGCCAACACGAGCTCGCAGAAGCCGCGCGGCGGCTCAAGGAGGAGCGCGAGCGGCTCGAACACGAGGTGGCGCAGCGCCAGGCCCTGCGCGAACGCGTGCGTGCCCATGGGCGCGAAGCCCGGCAGCGGATTCTGGCCGAGGCGGGCAACCTCGTGCCCAGATACACCAGGCCCAGCCAAAATGTCGCCGCGGCTGTGACACTTTTGCGCGCGCTCCCGCAACCGTCCGACGAGGACCAGCGAATAATCTAGGGGGAGCTCAAGGACCTCCTGGACTTGGCGGCGGTGCAGCAGGCCGAGCGCGAGCAAAGCTCCGCTGCACGGCGGTGGGAATCCAGCGTTTCCTACCACACGCCAAGCAAGCCACGGCCACAACCCGAAAGTTCCGTCCACCAAACCCCCGAGCAAAGTGGGACTGGGGACGCGCCGCCGGTCCATCAGCGGATCGGCAGGATCCGCGACGCCCGCGACATTCTGCGGGCAAGGCGCCGCGAGCAAGGGCGAGGTCCACGGTGCGAAACCGAGGACTTTGTCTACGCTCCGCGGCGTGGCGGGAGATTTGACCCGGAGGAAGACAAGCCTCGGGCTCCGGTCCAGGCTGGCCCACGGGCTTTTGGCCGCGCCATCTTGCGGGCTCCCGTCCCCCAGCGGTTTCGGCCGCCCAGCAATATCACGAAGTACAACGGGGAGACGAATCCCGCGTTGTGGCTGGAGGACTACCGCCTGGCGTGCCAAGCCGGCGGTGCCACCGACGAGCGGTTCATCATCCGCAACCTCCCCCTCTTCTTGGCCGACTCGGCCAGGACGTGGCTCGAGCATCTCCCGGAGGGTTCAATCCAGGATTGGGTTGACCTCCAGGAGGTGTTCATCGGCAACTTCCAGGGCACGTACGCGCGCCCGGGGAACCCGTTGGACCTTCGGAACTGCCGGCAGGGCGCCGACGAGTCCCTGAGGGACTACATCAAGCGATTCTCCAGGCAATGCAACGCGTTGCCCAATCTCGCTGACGCCGAGGTGATCTCCGCGTTCATAGCGGGCACCAGCAACGAAGGGCTCGTTCATGAGCTCGGCCGCAAGAGCCCGCGCTCCATCAAGGAGCTGCTCGACGTGGCCACCAGCTACGCCTCCGGTGAGGATGCGGTCGATGCCCTCCTTCACCGGACTAAAGGCAAGGCAAAGCGGAACGAGAGTTCCGGTGCGGGTCCGCCTGCCCCGCACGACAAGAAGCAAAAGCAGAAGAAGAAGAAGGGCGGCGATCAGCAACGCCGCAACGACGCACTCGTCGCGGCCGTCGAGCGTAAGCAGAAGAGGCCGGCCGTCGACAACGACGGCAAGAACCAGCATTTCGAAAAGATGCTGGAAGCGCCGTGCCCCAACCACGCCTATCCCGTCAAGCACGCCCTCAAGGATTGCGGGCTCATGCTGAAGTTCCTGGGCGCGAAGGCAAAGAGGTCCGACCCCAAGGATTCTGACCCCGGGGATGACGGGAAGGACGACAAGGAGGCGGACGGTGGGTTTCCGAAAACCACCGGCTGCCTCATGATCTTCGGAGGCAAAGGAGCCAGCTCCTCCAAGCGGCGCCAGAAGCTGGAGCGCCGGGAGGTGTACGCCGCCGAGCCGGCGACTCCGGCCTTCCTCAAGTGGTCCGAGGCGGCCATCACCTACGACCGCGGCGACCACCCCGAGCACGTGCCGCGTCCGGGGCGGTACCCACTCGTCGTCGACCCCATCGTCTCCAACAAGCGCCTATCCAAGGTATTGATGGATGGTGGTAGTGGCTTAAATATTTTGTATGCAGAGACCCTCGATGCTATGGGAGTCAGTCGCTCTCGCATCCGACCTTCGGGCGCACCCTTCCATGGGGTCGTGCCCGGAAAGACGGCCATGCCGCTCGGGCAAATCGACTTGCCCGTCACCTTCGGCACGCCGATCAACTACCGCACGGAGGTCCTCACCTTCGACGTGGTGGACTTCCCCGGCGCGTACCACGCGATCCTTGGTCGGCCATGTTACGCGAAGTTCATGGCCGTCCCCAACTACACCTACCTCAAGCTCAAGATGCCGGGGCCGAGAGGTGTCATCACCGTGAGCACGTCCGTTCAACGTGCTTACGAGTGTGAAGTAGAGTGCTGCGAGCTGGCAGCGGCGCTCATCAACAAGCCCGACCTCCCGGAGGTCGCCAGCGTGGAGTCCGAGGAGACGCCGACTCCGAAGAAGGCGTCCGGCTCGTTCGAGCCATCCAAGGACACCAAGAAGGTTCCCCTCGACCCGTCCGACCCCGAGGGGAAGACGGTCATCGTCGGGGCGACCCTTTCTGCCAAATAGGAAAGCGCGCTCGTCGATTTCCTTCGCGCCAACAAGGACATCTTCGCGTGGAAACCCTCGGACATGCCGGGGATTCCAAGGGAAATCGCCGAGCACTCCCTCAACATCAAACCGGGATCGAAACCGGTCAAGCAGAGGTTGCGCCGATTCGACGAGGAAAGGCGCCGAGCCATAGGCGACGAGCTGGCGAAGCTCCTTGCCGCCGGCTTCATCAAAGAAAAATATCACCCCGAGTGGCTCTCCAATCCTGTACTTGTTAAAAAGAAAAATGGGAAATGGAGGATGTGTGTTGACTACACAAGTCTCAATAAGGCATGCCCAAAGGACCCGTTTCCTTTGCCGCGCATCGACCAAATTGTTGACTGGACCGCAGGGTGCGAAACCCTGTGTTTCCTAGACGCCTACTCGGGCTATCACCAGATCCCACTAAAGATCGGTGATCAAGAGGCAACGGCGTTCATCACTCCCTTCGGCTCATATTGTTACGTTACAATGCCGTTTGGGTTAAAGAATGCCGGCGCCACTTACCAACGTTGTATGATCAAATGTTTCGGTGATCTCATCGGACGGATCGTGCAAGCGTACGTGGATGACATCGTAGTCAAATCCATGCGGACCGACGACTTAGTCGCCGATCTCAACGCCGTGTTCCAACGGCTAAGAGAGAATGGCATTAAGCTCAATCCCGAGAAATGCGTTTTCGGGGTCCCAAAAGGAATGCTCCTGGGATATTGCGTTTCACAACGCGGCATCGAAGCCAACCCAGAAAAAATCGAAGCCATCGCGAAGATGGGGCCGATCAAAAACCTGAAAGGCGTACAGAAGCTGACCGGCTGCTTAGCCGCACTCAGTCGATTCATTTCCCGACTCGGGGAAAAGGGGTTGCCGCTCTATCGCCTCCTCAAGAAGTCCGACAACTTCGTCTGGACAGCCGAGGCACAGGAGGCTCTTGATCATCTCAAGGCCAGACTCTCAAGCGCCCCGATTCTCGCCTCTCCGACCGAGAAGGAGCCCTTGTTGCTCTATATAGCGGCGACAACACAGGTGGTCAGCACCGCCCTGGTGGTGGAGCGGACGGAGTCGGGCAAGGTGCTCAAGGTACAACGGCCCGTGTACTTCGTCAGCGAGGTCCTCTCCGACTGCAAAACGAGGTGGCAGCAGATCCAGAAGGTGATATACGCGCTGGTCATCACTCGGCGCAAACTCCGCCACTACTTCGACGCCCATCCGGTAACCGTCGTCTCCTCCTTCCCCCTTGCTGAGGTTTTAGGCAACCCGGAGGTGTCGGTCAAAATTTCTAAATGGGCGTTAGAATTAATGGATCAGGGAATAGAATTTACGCACCCATTTGCCGTAAAATCACATACCCTGGTAGATTTCATCGCCGAGTGGACCGAAACTCAGTTGCCCATAGTTCCTGTCGAAAAGGAATGTTGGCGGCTGTTTTTTGACGGCTCTCTCACAAAAAGGGGTGCCGGGGGTGGGTGGCTGCTCATCTCTCCGAGAGGTGTGCGAATGCAATATGTCATCCGGCTCAACTTCCCAGCATCGCACAATGTAGCCGAGTACGAAGCTCTGCTTAATGGCATGAAAGCAGCTGTCGAGTTAGGAGTCTGTAGGCTCGAAGCCTTTGGCGACTCTCAGCTCGTTGTTAACCAGGTCATGAATGAGTCCACCTGCACTAACCCCAAGATGGCGGCCTACTGTGCTGAAATCCGCCGTCTGGAAGAAAAGTTCGATGGTTTTCAGGTTGAATACGTCCCTCGGCGGGACAACGAAACGGCCGATTCGTTGGCCAGGCTGGGGTCCAACCGGGAGATAATCCCGGCAGGCACTTTTGCCTGCGATCAAGACCAGCCGTCCATCAATGATCCTGCGTCGGCCGACCCGACGAAAGAGCAAGCACAAGAACCGGCTCCGATTGAGGCCAACGAGGCCTTGGTCATCGAGCGCGACAAAAACTCGGGGGCTCCCGCCGACCCCCGCGACGCCTCGCCCGACTCGGGGGCTGACCCCGGGCCCCGCGATGACTGGAGGCAACCCTTCATCGACTACCTCCTGCGACAACAGCTTCCGCCTGACCGCACTGAGGCACGCCGACTCGCAAGGCGCGCCAAGACATTTGCGATGGTCGGCGGCGAGCTGTATAAAAAAGGGCGCTCTGGAGTCCTCCAACGCTGTATCCCTCTCGACGAGGGTAGGCCGTTACTCCAGGATATCCACGGCGGAACGTGCGGCCATCACGCTGCACCACGAAGCCTAGTCGGCAACGCGTTTCGGCACGGTTTTTATTGGCCGACCGCTGTTGCCGACGCCCAACGAGTGGTGCGCACTTGCGAAGGGTGCCAGCATTATGCTCGTAAAACTCATCTGCCGGCTCAGGCCCTCCAAACCATCCCCATTACTTGGCCGTTCGCGGTATGGGGGCTGGACCTGGTTGGACCCTTCAAAAAGGCACCGGGAGGCTACACCCACTTGCTTGTCGCCGTTGACAAGTTCTCAAAGTGGATAGAGGCCAGGCCGATCGGCAAAATTGACTCGGCGCAAGCCGTCAAGTTCTTCACCGACATTGTACATCGATTCGGGGTGCCAAATGCCATCATCACTGACAATGGCACGCAGTTCACGGGGAAGAAATTCCTGAACTTTTGCGATCAATACGGCATCCGAGTCGACTGGGCAGCTGTTTCTCACCCCCAAACGAATGGGCAGTGTGAACGAGCGAACGGCATGATCCTCCAAGGATTAAAGCCCAGAATCTTCAACAAGCTCAAGAAATTTGCCGGTCGGTGGGCAAAAGAGCTCGATGCAGTGTTGTGGAGCCTAAGGACGACGCCGAGTCGTGCCACTGGCTACACTCCATTCTTCATGGTGTATGGAGCCGAGGCAGTGCTACCGACTGACCTGGATTATGGGGCCCCGCGGGTGCAAGCGTTTGACCCGGACCTCAACGAGCGCTACCTCGAGGATGCGCTCGACCAGATCGACGAAGCACGAGAAGCCGCGCTCTTGCATTCCGCCAAGTATCAACAAGCGCTGCGCCGCTACCACGAACGAAAGGTTAAAGGCCGCGCTTTCGAGGTTGGCGACCTCGTTCTTCGCCTTTTGCAGGGCAATCAGGGTCGGCACAAGCTGACTCCGCCGTGGGAGGGACCATACACCGTTGCGGAGGTGCTTCGGCCCGGAACCTACAAGCTCAAGAACGCCGACGGACGCATATTCGCCAACGCGTGGAACATCGACCAGCTACGTCGTTTCTACCCTTAGCTTGTACCTCCTTTTTCTTTTTGCATCGTTCAAAGACATGCAAACGAAATAAAAAGAAAGTTCGTCTCTTTCTGTCTTTTTGAAATTCACAACAAGTCCTGACCTGCCGACCGCCGATCCCCGACCCTAACGGCTCGGGGGCTCCACCCGGCGGGTGCGCAAAAAAGGCCGTGTAAAATCCAAAATGCCCATGACAAACGAGCGTCAAGGCCAAGAGCGAAAATTGCGCCGACAACGCGTCCGTGGCTAAGGAATTTACATGAAAAATCCTAAGTGCAGGTCCGACTCGGACAGAACTTGAGCGTCGACGATCTCTCGGCCGACCCGACTGGCCGACTCGGGACTCTGACGCCTCGGCGGCTAAGAGCGGCCTGGGTTACCAGTCAGTCGAATGAAAGGTCCAAGGCAATCAAGCGGTCTGAAAGAGGAGGAAGTCACGAAGGGAAAAACACTTAAATATTCGAATAAGTTTCGAACGAACACAATTTTAAAGAACGAAGTACTTGTTTCAACTAAAGGCAAGTTTTTTATATTTACATGAGGGCCACTCGGCCCAACTCGACTAACTACTCTATCTCCTACTACTCGTCACTCGGAGGCGACGGCAGAGGGAACGCGAAGGAGGCGAGGAGGCCGGCAATCGTCGCAGCAGCGGGCGCGGTCTTCTTCTTCAGCTCCTCCATCTCTTCATCGGAGAAGCCGGGCACCATGCCCAGCGACAAGCCCTCGTGGTCGAGGGTGTCGCCGTAGTGCGTCTGCTCCATCACCAACGTCCAGAAGACCCCGGCCTCGAAGCTCTCACGACGGAGAGCACCGAAGCGGTTGGAGATGGAAAGCAGGCGCGCCTCCAGGGTGGCGGTCCCGTCCGGCTGTGGCACCTGCAGCTCGTCAACGAGAAGCTCGGCGCCGATCCGCAGCCGCTCCAGCTGGGTGTTCTCGCCCCGCGCCACCTCCAGGTCCGCCTTGAGCGCTGAAAACCAAATAAACAAGAAAATCAAACAAACGAACGACGAGGCGAATGGATCAAGGCAGAGGTACAGCAACCTTACCGTCAACCTCCTTCTCCAACCCGGTAACCCGGGCGGTGAGCTGGGAGACCAACTCGGAGGATGTCCGTCGAAGCACTCGTTCGGAGTCGGCCGCCTCGCGTGCCTTGGCCGCGTCCTCCTCCGCCTTCTCGGCTTTCTTCTCCGCCGCTTCGGCCCTCCTCTCCGCCTCCTCGGCCCTCTTTTCGGCGGCGGTCGCTCTCTCCTCAGCCCCGGCCAGCGCCAACTTGGCCTGGTCGGCCTCCCGCATGGCCTGTGTGGCCTGCTCCACCACGGCCTGCCCCTCCTCATCAAGCCGAACTCGTTCGCTCTCTTGGAAGCGAATGCAGTTCGACTTGGCCCGACTCAACTTGGACAGTTCCTGAGACAACAAAGAGGGATAAGCAGAACAAAAGCGGGAAGAAGACTCTGCGAAAGAGTGAGGATGTACGCACCTGAGTCGGGGCCCCCATCGCCTTTATCGCGCGGAGCGCGGTCTCCAGGGCATAAATGGCTTGGCCCTGATTCTGGTTAAGCGCGCCCCAGAGTTGCCGCTCCGCCGGCTCGTTGAGGACCCGCTCCTGTCCATCGGGCCCTTGGACGCGCAGGACATCGACGTCCGTGGGCGCACCCGAGGTCGACTGCGGCAGCGGAGGCGTGGTGGACCTCAGACGAGGCCCCGACGACCCGGACAGCGCGGAGCTGCCCACCTCCGTCGACGCGGCGATCATTGCAGCCGCCTCTGCCGACGTGCTCGCCGCCGGTGCCACCGTGCTTGTTGCCGGCGCCGCCATGCTCGCCGCCGGTGCCACCGTGCTTGTTGCCGGCGCCGCCATGCTCGCCGCCGGAGCCGCCATGCTCGCTGCCGGTTCCGCCACACTTGCCGCCGTGTCACACCCGGTTTTAAGGCCAAAACCGAATGCTCATCTATATGTGTGCCCAGGATCAAGTTTCACACATATAGGACAAAGTAAAGTAAAACAGATAACCAATGTCATAATTACATCGTTAAATATTACAATAAATGTCTCAAAGGACTAAAAGAAATACAAACGCTAGCGGACGGCTCCATAACGCTACAGGCAGTCGACCGGGGGCTCCACAAGCTTAGTCTTCATCGTCATCTCCATGTCGCCAATCTTCACTCTCTGAGCAGCATATCATGATTGTAGAGGAAATAGCAAGCGTGAGTACATGTCGTACTCCGCAAGTGTAGGAAAAGATGACATGCAAGCTTAAATGAAAGAAAGGCTAACAACATGGTTTATAGCAGAAAGCAACTACCACTAAGACACTTATTAAAGCACCTATTTACTATATGTGTTAACCCTCCCAAAGGAACCAACCAGCAACAAGGTTCTAACTGAACCAAAACCAACCATGGCTCCTACCTGAAAACCATCCAAACCAACCAAACCGACCCACCATTCCCAAACCGAAGGCCACTAATCATGTGAGGATCCAGGTCGCTCTTGACCGTGAGCACGGCTGTCATGACAGTTTTACACTCTGCAGAGGTTGCACCACTTTACCCACAAGTCGTGATTTCATCCCCTGTTGCCAGGTGGACTAAAGTCTCCTTTATGCCGATGCCGGCCAAGCACATGCACACTTCCTTAGGTGTGCGGCCAGGAGATCACTACGAGGCTTTTACAAAGGGTCTCCCAGCATGTACTCGCCCACTAAGGTTCCACCGATGGGGGACTACCTTTAAGTAACCTGTCCACCCAAGAGCCCCCTCTTGTGCCTTGCGGGTCATAAGACTACCTTTAAGTACCCTGTCCGTCCCCGCGCCTCCAACATGCTCATACAAAACTGGGAGAACTCCTAATTAATCAGCCAAGCTGTTCCATAGCAGCCTTGTGATGGCACTATAAATCCTGGGTTGTCGCTCCACGAACCGGTCCTTAGCTAGCTCGAGCAAGACTAACACAAACCAAAGTCTCGTGCATACTGCACCATCATCAAACATCCCACTTGCTCAAGCTACAGCACACCTATGTTCCATTTTGCTAAAAAGGTTACACCATCCCCATGATTAACGTGCAAGTGAACCATTAGTCAAGATTATTAGCAAAATTAAATTAACCCAACCAGATCAGCAAGCGAAGCATGACCTACCCATCAAACCACTATCAACTACCACACCCAGGCGACAAGGAATGATAAGGAATAGGATAATGACACATAGGATTCAAATTAAACGCAATGCAAACTAAACTAGAGGGAGAAAGCAAATAGGATCAAAATGCATCAAGGGCACTTGCCTCAACTTGGGTGCTGCTGCTCAGAGCCTTCAAGTTCTTGATCTTCATCTCGGTGGTTCTCTCGAACAGCGCGTTCTCTATTTAACGATAACATACAAAGCAACAAACACAAACAATTCAGAACAGTATACCAAACATCATCTACAGACTACATAAACAGCACTAACAGAAAGTGCTCGTTGCTACGATCGTTTGGGCGCAAGAATCACTGAAAACAAGGCTACGAGTAAAGAGTTATGACGTTTTCAAGTTTTCAAGACTAAACAGGAAAAACAGACACGATTGTACAGGATAAACGTGAGCGTTCCCGTGGATTGGCAGCATGATATGATATAAGATTTGAACAGAAATATTCAGGACCCTCTAGAACACGTTCTGACAAGACGGTTTGGACAGTAACAGAAAGGAGAAGGAGATCGACCTGTTAGAACATGACGTGGTCCTGCAGCGGCGATGTCTGTTTGGATCGCGTTCCTGGTGGCTTCGATGCAGATCAAGGGAATCCCTCCTGTGAAGACAAATAAAATTGGATGGAACACGTGTAGGTATGGTTCACGAACCAAAGAAGGGCAGGAATTGAGAGGAACATCGAATTGAATTACCCTCACGTGCTGGGCACGTCCAGAACCGGGGAGCAGTGGTCACGGTGAAGCAGATCCTGGCCGCATCAGAGTAGATCTCACCATGACCTTCTGGTATGTTGTAGGGGATTCGAAGACGCACCTCCTGGTGAAATTTGGCTGCATTTCCTTGGGTAGATCGCCGGGAACGTCGATGCCAACAGGGGGCGGCGTGGCTGGGCGCGAGGCAGGGAGCAGCGGCGGCAGCCTGACGGCGTGTTGTGGGTTTGAGGGTGTGAGGAGGACGTGGGGAGGGCCTGCTTTTATAGGAGAGGAAGGCTAGCTGATTAGGAAAGAGTGAGAGAAAGAAAGGAAGGCATTAAACGCATTGATTGGGTATTTATTTCTCTGTCTCCTTCCATTTGAACAAGTGGTAGGTGGGCTGAACATGGAGGAAGAAGAAGGAGGCCTGTTGAGCAGGAAAAGAAAAAGAACACGAACGGAAGGGAACAACTGGTCGAGGAAAAGGAATTGTCCCAAAGCTGGGCTGCGGATTATATTTCTTGTTTCTATTTCCTGGATTAAAAGGAAACGAATCCTACTCGGAATTTTAAATACTTTTTCCAAACAAAGAAAATCCTACATGCATCTAACCAGCATGAATGCAACAAACATTTATAATATAACTTAAATTGATTATTTGTTTTAGAAAATAGTTTTTTTTTTTTGCCTAAAGAGAATTGTTAACCACCTAACTAATTCTAAGAAAGTTTTAATCTATTTCAAAATCTTTAAACTTTAGTGAAATTATAGTCACATTCCAAAATTAGAAATTTTGGGGTGTGACAAACTACCCCACTTAACAAGAATCTCGTCCCGAGATTCGATAAGGCTAGCAAGAAAATAGAGTATATCATGGGCAACATGGCTTCTCATTTTTCAACTCGGCGACTTTTCCTTGAGCATGCATATTCGATCCACTCCAAAGTGAGGTTAGGAGTGAGCTCTACCCCACATAAGTTAGCACTTGGAATCTTGCATCAATGTTCCTTTACCATCTTTTTCATTGTTGTATTGGCACCATGTGGAAGAATTACTTTGCATCCCTTATCTTCAAACTAGGACAATGCCAATGGGAAAGGGAAAGAGCAACAAGGGCCAAGGATGAAAGAAGGATAGAAAAGGGAAACTCAACTAAGCTAATCCCATCTATGTTTATATATTAGCAAGGATGTCATTGTAAAGGCAAGAGCTTCACAACACATCACCACTCAAACAAAGATCCAAATCAATACAAAGCACATGACACTCAAACAACAACGCTCTATAACGAAGTTAATAAGATAGGGGCAGGCTCCTAGGGATAATAATGATGCTCTACCAGATAGGAAAGGACACAAATCACTTTATAGAATAGACAAAGAGTAGGCAAGTTGAGAAGAGAATAAAAGACCAAGAGAGAATACAAATCGGATTTTTCAAAATAGTTTTGAAAATAAGAATTTGGGACAACCATTCTATCTAAGCTTGCGTCCTACGGTCGACACGGCTCTGATACCACTCTGTCACACCCGGTTTTAAGGCCAAAACCGAATGCTCATCTATATGTGTGCCCAGGATCAAGTTTCACACATATAGGACAAAGTAAAGTAAAACAGATAACCAATGTCATAATTACATCGTTAAATATTACAATAAATGTCTCAAAGGACTAAAAGAAATACAAACGCTAGCGGACGGCTCCATAACGCTACAGGCAGTCGACCGGGGGCTCCACAAGCTTAGTCTTCATCGTCATCTCCATGTCGCCAATCTTCACTCTCTGAGCAGCATATCATGATTGTAGAGGAAATAGCAAGCGTGAGTACATGTCGTACTCCGCAAGTGTAGGAAAAGATGACATGCAAGCTTAAATGAAAGAAAGGCTAACAACATGGTTTATAGCAGAAAGCAACTACCACTAAGACACTTATTAAAGCACCTATTTACTATATGTGTTAACCCTCCCAAAGGAACCAACCAGCAACAAGGTTCTAACTGAACCAAAACCAACCATGGCTCCTACCTGAAAACCATCCAAACCAACCAAACCGACCCACCATTCCCAAACCGAAGGCCACTAATCATGTGAGGATCCAGGTCGCTCTTGACCGTGAGCACGGCTGTCATGACAGTTTTACACTCTGCAGAGGTTGCACCACTTTACCCACAAGTCGTGATTTCATCCCCTGTTGCCAGGTGGACTAAAGTCTCCTTTATGCCGATGCCGGCCAAGCACATGCACACTTCCTTAGGTGTGCGGCCAGGAGATCACTACGAGGCTTTTACAAAGGGTCTCCCAGCATGTACTCGCCCACTAAGGTTCCACCGATGGGGGACTACCTTTAAGTAACCTGTCCACCCAAGAGCCCCCTCTTGTGCCTTGCGGGTCATAAGACTACCTTTAAGTACCCTGTCCGTCCCCGCGCCTCCAACATGCTCATACAAAACTGGGAGAACTCCTAATTAATCAGCCAAGCTGTTCCATAGCAGCCTTGTGATGGCACTATAAATCCTGGGTTGTCGCTCCACGAACCGGTCCTTAGCTAGCTCGAGCAAGACTAACACAAACCAAAGTCTCGTGCATACTGCACCATCATCAAACATCCCACTTGCTCAAGCTACAGCACACCTATGTTCCATTTTGCTAAAAAGGTTACACCATCCCCATGATTAACGTGCAAGTGAACCATTAGTCAAGATTATTAGCAAAATTAAATTAACCCAACCAGATCAGCAAGCGAAGCATGACCTACCCATCAAACCACTATCAACTACCACACCCAGGCGACAAGGAATGATAAGGAATAGGATAATGACACATAGGATTCAAATTAAACGCAATGCAAACTAAACTAGAGGGAGAAAGCAAATAGGATCAAAATGCATCAAGGGCACTTGCCTCAACTTGGGTGCTGCTGCTCAGAGCCTTCAAGTTCTTGATCTTCATCTCGGTGGTTCTCTCGAACAGCGCGTTCTCTATTTAACGATAACATACAAAGCAACAAACACAAACAATTCAGAACAGTATACCAAACATCATCTACAGACTACATAAACAGCACTAACAGAAAGTGCTCGTTGCTACGATCGTTTGGGCGCAAGAATCACTGAAAACAAGGCTACGAGTAAAGAGTTATGACGTTTTCAAGTTTTCAAGACTAAACAGGAAAAACAGACACGATTGTACAGGATAAACGTGAGCGTTCCCGTGGATTGGCAGCATGATATGATATAAGATTTGAACAGAAATATTCAGGACCCTCTAGAACACGTTCTGACAAGACGGTTTGGACAGTAACAGAAAGGAGAAGGAGATCGACCTGTTAGAACATGACGTGGTCCTGCAGCGGCGATGTCTGTTTGGATCGCGTTCCTGGTGGCTTCGATGCAGATCAAGGGAATCCCTCCTGTGAAGACAAATAAAATTGGATGGAACACGTGTAGGTATGGTTCACGAACCAAAGAAGGGCAGGAATTGAGAGGAACATCGAATTGAATTACCCTCACGTGCTGGGCACGTCCAGAACCGGGGAGCAGTGGTCACGGTGAAGCAGATCCTGGCCGCATCAGAGTAGATCTCACCATGACCTTCTGGTATGTTGTAGGGGATTCGAAGACGCACCTCCTGGTGAAATTTGGCTGCATTTCCTTGGGTAGATCGCCGGGAACGTCGATGCCAACAGGGGGCGGCGTGGCTGGGCGCGAGGCAGGGAGCAGCGGCGGCAGCCTGGCGGCGTGTTGTGGGTTTGAGGGTGTGAGGAGGACGTGGGGAGGGCCTGCTTTTATAGGAGAGGAAGGCTAGCTGATTAGGAAAGAGTGAGAGAAAGAAAGGAAGGCATTAAACGCATTGATTGGGTATTTATTTCTCTGTCTCCTTCCATTTGAACAAGTGGTAGGTGGGCTGAACATGGAGGAAGAAGAAGGAGGCCTGTTGAGCAGGAAAAGAAAAAGAACACGAACGGAAGGGAACAACTGGTCGAGGAAAAGGAATTGTCCCAAAGCTGGGCTGCGGATTATATTTCTTGTTTCTATTTCCTGGATTAAAAGGAAACGAATCCTACTCGGAATTTTAAATACTTTTTCCAAACAAAGAAAATCCTACATGCATCTAACCAGCATGAATGCAACAAACATTTATAATATAACTTAAATTGATTATTTGTTTTAGAAAATAGTTTTTTTTTTTTGCCTAAAGAGAATTGTTAACCACCTAACTAATTCTAAGAAAGTTTTAATCTATTTCAAAATCTTTAAACTTTAGTGAAATTATAGTCACATTCCAAAATTAGAAATTTTGGGGTGTGACACGCCGGCGCCGCCACGCTTGCCGCCGGCGCCGCCGTGCTCGCCGCCAAGCTGGGCACCGTCCCCAGAACCCCTGAGGACCGGAGTAGCTGCTTTCGAGGCAGCACCTGCAGCGGACCCCTGAAACAAAAGAGAATTAGCAAACGAAATAAAGAGGTAAAAGAAACGCGATGAAGTCAAGTACTAACCGGAATGGCTGACGCTTCGGGGTCGGGCCGGCGGACGACCCAGCCTCATCACGCGCCCTCTTTCCCGAGAGGGCACTCGCCGCCGCAGCCATCGTCCCCGCAGAAGGCGCCACCGTCGCCACCGCGGCGATCGCCTCCGAAGCCGCCGTCGCGAGGATGGCGGCGGTCCCCGCCGGCGCGGGCGGGGGAATCACCGTGACTGGCGGAACCAAGGATCCCACCGTCGCGGAGATGGCGGGAACCGTTGCCACCACAGTCGCCACGGCTGGCGAAGCTTCAGAAGCCGCCGCAGACGCCGCCGCCGCCACGGACGACGAAGTCACCACGGCCGACGGGGCCGTGGGGGATGCCACGGTCATCATCATCGCAGCGGGCGGCAGCGCGGTGATTGCGGGGGACGTGGTCGAGGAAGGGACCGCGGTCGAGGCGCTCATCGATGCCGTCGTCGCCGCGGCCACCGCCGAGCTTGTCGCCGCCGACGGCACGGTCACCACGACCGACGTCGTCGCGGCGGCCGATGCCATTTGTGACCCCGCCATGGCCGTCGCCACAGGGAGCAATCTCGCGGGGGCGAGCGTGAGAGCCATGGAGGCTGGGAGAGCCGCTGGCCGCGAAGAGCCTGGCGCGCCCCCACTGCCTGAAGCGCCGGCGACGTCGGGACCCGGGGAGCGATCTTCTAGTCGACCCCAGTCGACCTGATCCTCGTCGTCGTCGCCGTCGTCATCGCCGCCCTCGTCGCCACCGCCGCCGTCGTCATCGTCGTCGTCCTCGTCCTCGGAGTCGGAGACCACGTCGCCTCGGCGGCGACGCCGTCTCCTCTCCTCCTCCCTCCGCACCCGCTTCGCCTTCTTGGCGTCTTCGCGGTCTTTGCGGGCCTTCTGCCGCTCCGCCTGCTCCCTGTTGCTCGCACGGACGGCGTCGTAGACTTCGGGAAGAGGGGCGGCAGAAGGAAGGAAGGCGACGCCAGTCTAAATCCAAGAAAAAGTGCATAAGCGAAAGATCGGGAAAATCGAAACAATGCCGAATCGGGATCGAAACCAAACCGAAAAACTTACGAATTGTAGGGCCCCCTGCTCCGGAAGCATCGGCGGGTGGCCCGGGATCGGATAGTCAAAGCTATCCCAATCCGCCGCCGTCTTCCCCATCGCCTCCGAGAGCCGGGCCTTCAGCTCTCGGACGGAAATCCGCGGCTCCGCGTGGGGGTCCACCATGCAGGTCCCCTCCCACGCAAAGTCACGGCCCATCTCCCACATGGGGAGGCGCCGGTCTTGAAGCGGCGCAAGCCTCCTGACGTGGTAGGCGCCAATGACCCCGACGCCCGCAACGCCGCCCCTCTTGAGTCTGTCGATCATACCCAAGAGGTCGGCCAACTTCTTCTTGTCAGGGGCGGCCGGTCCCCAACCCCAGCACTCGGGCGCCTCTTCGATCAGGCGCCCGGTGAACTCCGGGAGCGGCGCGAGCGCGGTGTTCTTGAGGTAAAACCACCTCTCGTGCCAACCCTTGTTGGTGTCGGTGACGGGCATGGTGATGTACTCGCGGGCCCGGCTGCTCCGGAGCCGGAAGCTAGCACAGCCGATTGGGACGGCGCGCGGATTCCCTTCCGCGTCCTTCTTGGTCTGGAGCGCGAGGGTGAAGAAGTACTTGAAAAGGTGGAAATGGGGGCGAATCTTCAAAAAACCTTCGCACAAGGCGACGAAGGCGGAGATGTGCTGGATGGAGTTGGGGTTGAGGTGCTGCAACTCCAACTTGTAGTGGTGAAGCAGGCCGCGGAGGAAGGGAAGAGGCGGCATGCCGAAGCCGCGCTCGTGGAAGGAGCGGAAGGAGACAATGTAGCCGTCCGGCGGCGATGGGATCCTCTCCTCCCCGGGAACCAGCCACTCATGCTCCGCGGTGAGGGGCATCAGGAGGCCGCGCGCAACCAGGGCATCGAGGTTCCCCTTGGTGCTGTTGGACCGGCTCCAATCCGCCATGGCGAATGCGGACGAGGGACGCGGAGCGACGGCGAAACGAAGGGAAGTTGGAGAGCGAGCGAGGCGAGGAAGACGAAGCGGTTTGCGCAAGGGCGAGCGGCGGTGGATGCGAAAGGTTGCGAAAACCTGGTAAGGCAAATGAGGTTAGGCTCATCCCTTCTTTATAGTTATCGCGTTCACACGACGCCTCGTTTCTCGCGCCTTCCCTGTTTCGCGATTTAACAGGTGCAGGTGCCTTAAAAATCGCCATCATGGCCCGCTCCACTACCGCACGAAGACAGATCGTGGCCTCGATTCGCGCGGAAGGCGAACCGTCGCGTCTCCACGACGCACGATGACGGCCCAGGCGGGCTTGGAATCCCGGCCGGGCCCACAGGTAATAAAGGCTAGGGGCTGAAAACGCCCCGACGGCCCAGTTTCCGGCCCAGGAGTTCGAAGGCCGGCCCCGCGAAAGGGTTCGAACGGCCGCTCCAGGGCAAAACTAAGTGAGGGGCCACCAAAGAGGGGTCCCCAGCGACCGCAACCCGTACACCGTAGTACAATGGGCCTCTGACGGTAGCGTCCGAGTCCGAGTCTAAAAAACCTCGACCTTGATCTCCCATCGAGGGAGGGCATCGAGCCCACTGACTCCGAGCGAAAGGAGTCGGCGATCGAAAAAGGCAGGAACTCGGATCTTAATGAGGCCGACTCCAGCTAGTCTCAATCGGACCCCCGCGAAGGGCAAGCCGAGGCCTTCACTCGGACACACCCGTTTGCAGCTTAAACGAGCACCACGCATCGAACCATCGAGGAATGACGTGGCCGGCTCACGCGTGCCCCGTCTTATCGTAAAGACGCGCGGGTACGGACGAAACAAAAAGACGAAACGACCCTCGGACGGATCCGCGCATCGAGCGAGGACTCGGGGGCTCGCATTCGCAAACAAGGACCTACTGCGTGGTCTCAGGAAAACCTTTTTTGTCACCCTCGGCACAAGTAAACCACTTGTACCGAGGCTCGGGGGCTACACCCGGCGGGTGCGCTCGCGCGCACCCACCGGTAAGAGTAGTACGAAAATACCCTCGGAGAGACAATGACAAGCCTCGACGGCGACCACGACCCCCGGCCGCCGCCCAGGCTCGGGGGCTACTGACGGATACCCAAATCAGGGTATCCTGATCTAGGATACTTAATCCCGCTAACCGTCTCAGCTTAAATTGTGTAGGGCCCACAGGAACAGGTGCATGACAACAGAGCGCTCGAGGGGCCCACGGCCGACCCCGAGGGCACATACAAGTTCCGCCTCGCCCGACCCCCAGTCGGGCGGGCCCACGACATCCGCCCCGCCCGACCCCGAGTCGGGTGGGGTCCACAGACTCCGCCTCGCCCGACCCCCAGTCGGGCGGGCCCACAACTTCCGCCTCGCCCGACCCCCAGTCGGGCGGGCCCACAAGCCGCGCTTCGCCCGACCCCGAGTTCGGAGACTTCGTCGAGAAGATTTTCCTCTGACAAGGAGGACAGGCATTTACGACGAGTAGCTGGGGAGCCTTAACTCTACCCAGCAACTCATATACTTGCAGGCACGCGATCTGGCCTGCACAGTGGCACCCGTCCCATCTCGCGGCGCCGCCTGACACCTCGAGTACAGCAGCGGGATGGCTACGACATCATCATCACCCTGAACAGGGACGAAGACCGGACCGGCGACAAGACGGCCGCGACAGTCTGGGTTGACATCTCGACCACCTGCCCGGCGACCGGGCTGACAGGACGCCGCCTGACTAGGGCCACAGTGGCAGCTAGGGTTCAGACTAGTGCGGCGTGTAGCCGCGCTAGCCCACAACTCGAAAGCCCCGTTCCCATTTGTAAACCGGCTCACTCCTTGACTATAAAGGGAGAGCTGGGGGGAATCGAAGTTCGGACGGACACAGACATAGAGATACACACGAAGAGGCTTGGAGTCTTTCTCCTCCCTCGTCAACACTTGTAGCTCCCCTCTGCAAGTCGAAACACGAACCACCCACGAACTGGACGTAGGGCATCGATTGCCTGAACCAGTATACTATACATCTCGCCTCTCTCGCAAAACCCTCGCCATCATAGAAGATGTTAGCGCCGTAGTTACAAATTTACTTGTCGGCCGGTTTCTTAACACCGACAGTTGGCGCGCCAGGTAGGGGACCTCAGCGCGTTTGACATCTTCAGTTGATGGCGAGCCACGACATCGATTGGGCTCCGGGCGCTCTCGTGTACTTCGGGAGCCTGGAGTTCATCGTGGTCCGGGACGGGGGGCTTTCGCGCGTCGAACCGCCGGCACCCCCACAAAGGGCCCTCACCCTCGCCATGTCCGCGGGCGCGGAGCTCGTGGGTATGGCGGAGTACGACTACGACAGCGACGAGGATGACCTCCTCGACTACGACTCCGACGCCGGCAGTCACCATCCTTCGCGCGAGTGCATGGTGGTGGAAGCCGGTGGAGGTAGCCGCCGCAACGTTCACGACGTGGCGGCGCAGCCAGACCCTGCAGCGGTCGCGACGACGGCGGACGCCGGAGCGGCCGCAGAAGCCGCGCCCCTGCTTGTGACACAGGCGCAGCATGAAACCCCTCCGGCGAGCGCCGACCTCCGGGAGGGCGATGACCTGGAGCGTCTGCTCCAACGCCAACACGAGCTCGCAGAAGCCGCGCGGCGGCTCAAGGAGGAGCGCGAGCGGCTCGAACACGAGGTGGCGCAGCGCCAGGCCCTGCGCGAACGCGTGCGTGCCCATGGGCGCGAAGCCCGGCAGCGGATTCTGGCCGAGGCGGGCAACCTCGTGCCCAGATACACCAGGCCCAGCCAGAATGTCGCCGCGGCTGCGACACTTTTGCGCGCGCTCCCGCAACCGTCCAACGAGGACCAGCGAAGAATCCAGGGGGAGCTCAAGGACCTCCTGGACTTGGCGGCGGTGCAGCAGGCCGAGCGCGAGCAAAGCTCTGCTGCACGGCGGTGGGAATCCAGCGTTTCCTACCGCACGCCAAGCAAGCCGCGGCACAACCCGAAAGTTCCGTCCACCAAACCCCCGAGCAAAGTGGGACTGGGGACGCGCCGCCGGTCCATCAGCGGATCGGCAGGATCCGCGACGCCCGCGACATTCTGCGGGCAAGGCGCCGCGAGCAAGGGCGAGGTCCACGGTGCGAAACCGAGGACTTTGTCTACGCTCCGCGGCGTGGCGGGAGATTTGACCCGGAGGAAGACAAGCCTCGGGCTCCGGTCCCGGCCGGCCCACGGGCTTTTGGCCGCGCCATCTTGCGGGCTCCCGTCCCCCAGCGGTTTCGGCCGCCCAGCAATATCACGAAGTACAACGGGGAGACGAATCCCGCGTTGTGGCTGGAGGACTACCGCCTGGCGTGCCAAGCCGGCGGTGCCACCGACGAACGGTTCATTATCCGCAACCTCCCCCTCTTCTTGGCCGACTCGGCCAGGACGTGGCTCGAGCATCTCCCGGAGGGCTCAATCCAGGATTGGGTTGACCTCCAGGAGGTGTTCATCGGCAACTTCCAGGGCACGTACGCGCGCCCGGGGAACCCGTGGGACCTTCGGAACTGCCGACAGGGCGCCGACGAGTCCCTGAGGGACTATATCAAGCGGTTCTCCAGGCAATGCAACGCGTTGCCCAATCTCGCTGACGCCGAGGTGATCTCCGCGTTCATAGCGGGCACCAGCAACGAAGGGCTCGTTCATGAGCTCGGCCGCAAGAGCCCGCGCTCCATCAAGGAGCTGCTCGACGTGGCCACCAGCTACGCCTCCGGTGAGGATGCGGTCGATGCCCTCCTTCACCGGACTAAAGGCAAGGCAAAGCGGAACGAGAGTTCCGGTGCGGGTCCGTCTGCCCCGCACGACAAGAAGCAAAAGCAGAAGAAGAAGAAGGGCGGCGATCAGCAACGCCGCAACGACGCACTCGTCGCGGCCGTCGAGCGTAAGCAGAAGAAGCCGGCCGTCGACAACGACGGCAAGAACCAGCATTTCGAAAAGATGCTGGAAGCGCCGTGCCCCAACCACGCCTACCCCGTCAAGCACGCCCTCAAGGATTGCGGGCTCATGCTGAAGTTCCTGGGCGCGAAGGCAAAGAAGTCCGACCCCAAGGATTCTGACCCCAGGGATGACGGGAAGGACGACAAGGAGGCGGACGGTGGATTTCCGAAAACCACCGGCTGCCTCATGATCTTCGGAGGCGAAGGAGTCAGCTCCTCCAAGCGGCGCCAGAAGCTGGAGCGCCGAGAGGTGTACGCCGCCGAGCCGGCGACTCCGGCCTTCCTCAAGTGGTCCGAGGCGGCCATCACCTTCGACCGCGGCGACCACCCCGAGTACGTGCCGCGTCCGGGGCGGTACCCACTCGTCGTCGACCCCATCGTCTCCAACAAGCGCCTATCCAAGGTATTGATGGATGGTGGTAGTGGCTTAAATATTTTGTACGCAGAGACCCTCGATGCCATGGGAGTCAGTCGCTCTCGCATCCGACCTTCGGGCGCACCCTTCCATGGGGTCGTGCCCGGAAAGACGGCCATGCCGCTCGGGCAAATCGACTTGCCCGTCACCTTCGGCACGCCGATCAACTACCGCACAGAGGTCCTCACCTTCGACGTGGTGGACTTCCCCGGCGCGTACCACGCGATCCTTGGTCGGCCATGTTACGCGAAGTTCATGGCCGTCCCCAACTACACCTACCTCAAGCTCAAGATGCCGGGGCCGAGAGGTGTCATCACCGTGAGCACGTCTGTTCAACGTGCTTACGAGTGTGAAGTAGAGTGCTGTGAGCTGGCAGCGGCGCTCATCAACAAGCCCGACCTCCCGGAGGTCGCCAGCGTGGAGTCCGAGGAGACGCCGACTCCGAAGAAGGCGTCCGGCTCGTTCGAGCCATCCAAGGACACCAAGAAGGTTCCCCTCGACCCGTCCGACCCCGAGGGGAAGACGGTCATCATCGGGGCGACCCTTTCTGCCAAATAGGAAAGCGCGCTCGTCGATTTCCTTCGCGCCAACAAGGACATCTTCGCGTGGAAACCCTCGGACATGCCAGGGATTCCAAGGGAAATCGCCGAGCACTCCCTCAACATCAAACCGGGATCGAAACCGGTCAAGCAGAGGTTGCGCCGATTCGACGAGGAAAGGCGCCGAGCCATAGGCGACGAGCTGACAAAGCTCCTTGCCGCCGGCTTCATCAAAGAAAGTATCACCCCGAGTGGCTCTCCAATCCTGTACTTGTTAAAAAGAAAAATGGGAAATGGAGGATGTGTGTTGACTACACAAGTCTCAATAAGGCATGCCCAAAGGACCCGTTTCCTTTGCCACGCATCGACCAAATTGTTGACTGGACCGCAGGGTGCGAAACCCTGTGTTTCCTAGACGCCTACTCGGGCTATCACCAGATCCCACTAAAGATCGGTGATCAAGAGGCAACGGCGTTCATCACTCCCTTCGGCTCATATTGTTACGTTACAATGCCGTTTGGGTTAAAGAATGCCGGCGCCACTTACCAACGTTGTATGATCAAGTGTTTCGGTGATCTCATCGGACGGATCGTGCAAGCGTACGTGGATGACATCGTAGTCAAATCCATGCGAACCGACGACTTAGTCGCCGATCTCAACGCCGTGTTCCAACGGCTAAGAGAGAATGGCATTAAGCTCAATCCCGAGAAATGCGTTTTCGGGGTCCCAAAAGGGATGCTCCTGGGATATTGCGTTTCACAACGCGGCATCGAAGCCAACCCAGAAAAAATCGAAGCCATCGCGAAGATGGGGCCGATCAAAAACCTGAAAGGCGTACAGAAGCTGACCGGCTGCTTAGCCGCACTCAGTCGATTCATTTCCCGACTCGGGGAAAAGGGGTTGCCACTCTATCGTCTCCTCAAGAAGTCCGACAACTTCGTCTGGACAGCCGAGGCACAAGAGGCTCTTGATCATCTCAAGGCCAGACTCTCTAGCGCCCCGATTCTCGCCTCTCCGACCGAGAAGGAGCCCTTGTTGCTCTATATAGCGGCGACAACGCAGGTGGTCAGCACCGCCCTGGTGGTGGAGCGGACGGAGTCGGGCAAGGTGCTCAAGGTACAACGGCCCGTGTACTTCGTCAGCGAGGTCCTCTCCGACTGCAAGACAAGGTGGCAGCAGATCCAGAAGGTGATATACGCGCTGGTCATCACTCGGCGCAAACTCCGCCACTACTTCGACGCCCATCCGGTAACCGTCGTCTCCTCCTTCCCCCTTGCTGAGGTTCTAGGCAATCCGGAGGTGTCGGTCAAAATTTCTAAATGGGCGTTAGAATTAATGGATCAGGGAATAGAATTTACGCACCCATCTGCCGTAAAATCACATACCCTGGTAGATTTCATCGCCGAGTGGACCGAAACTCAGTTGCCCATAGTTCCTGTCGAAAAGGAATGTTGGCGGCTGTTTTTTGACGGCTCTCTCACAAAAAGGGGTGCCGGGGGTGGGTGGCTGCTCATCTCTCCGAGAGGTGTGCGAATGCAATATGTCATCCGGCTCAACTTCCCAGCATCACACAATGTAGCCGAGTACGAAGCTCTGCTTAACGGCATGAAAGCAGCTGTCGAGTTAGGAGTCCGTAGGCTCGAAGCCTTTGGCGACTCTCAGCTCGTTGTTAACCAGGTCATGAATGAGTCCACCTGCACTAACCCCAAGATGGCGGCCTACTGTGCCGAAATCCGCCGTCTGGAAGAAAAATTCGATGGTTTTCAGGTTGAATACGTCCCTCGGCGGGACAACGAAACGGCCGATTCGTTGGCCAGGCTGGGATCAAACCGGGAGGTAATCCCGGCAGGCATTTTTGCCTGCGATCAAGACAAGCCGTCCATCAATGATCCTGCGTCGGCCGACCCGACGAAAGAGCAAGCACAAGAACCGGCTCCGATTGAGGCCAACGAGGCCTTGGTCATCGAGCGCGACAAAAACTCGGGGGCTCCCGCCGACCCCCGCGACGCCTCGCCCGACTCGGGGGCTGACCCCGGGTCCCGCGATGACTGGAGGCAACCCTTCATCGACTATCTCCTGCGACAACAGCTTCCGCCGACCGCACTGAGGCACGCCGACTCGCAAGGCGCGCCAAGACATTTGCGATGGTCGGCGGCGAGCTGTATAAAAAAGGGCGCTCTGGAATCCTCCAACGCTGTATCCCTCTCGACGAGGGTAGGCAGTTACTCCAGGATATCCATGGCGGAACGTGCGGCCATCACGCTGCACCACGAAGCTTAGTCGGCAACGCGTTCCGGCACGGTTTTTATTGGCCGACCGCTGTTGCCGACGCCCAACGAGTGGTGCGCACTTGCGAAGGGTGCCAGCATTATGCTCGTAAAACTCATCTGCCGGCTCAGGCCCTCCAAACCATCCCTATTACTTGGCCGTTCGCGGTATGGGGACTGGACCTGGTTGGACCCTTCAAAAAGGCACCGGGAGGCTACACCCACTTGCTTGTCGCCGTTGACAAGTTCTCAAAGTGGATAGAGGCCAGGCCGATCGGCAAGATTGACTCGGCGCAAGCCGTCAAGTTCTTCACCGACATTGTACATCGATTCGGGGTGCCAAATGCCATCATCACTGACAATGGCACGCAGTTCACGGGGAAGAAATTCCTGAACTTTTGCGATCAATACGGCATCCGAGTCGACTGGGCAGCTGTTTCTCACCCCCAAACGAATGGGCAGTGTGAACGAGCAAACGGCATGATCCTCCAAGGATTAAAGCCCAGAATCTTCAACAAGCTCAAGAAATTTGCCGGTCGGTGGGCAAAAGAGCTCGATGCAGTGTTGTGGAGCCTAAGGACGACGCCGAGTCGTGCCACTGGCTACACTCCATTCTTCATGGTGTATGGAGCCGAGGCAGTGCTGCCGACTGACCTGGATTATGGGGCCCCGCGGGTGCAAGCGTTTGACCCGGACCTCAACGAGCGCTACCTCGAGGATGCGCTCGACCAGATCGACGAAGCACGAGAAGCCGCGCTCCTGCATTCCGCCAAGTATCAACAAGCGCTGCGCCGCTACCACGAACGAAGGTTAAAGGCCGCGCTTTCGAGGTTGGCGACCTCGTTCTTCGCCTTTTGCAGGGCAATCAGGGTCGGCACAAGCTGACTCCGCCGTGGGAGGGACCATACACCGTTGCGGAGGTGCTTCGGCCCGGAACCTACAAGCTCAAGAACGCCGACGGACGCATACTCGCCAACGCGTGGAACATCGACCAGCTACGTCGTTTTTACCCTTAGCTTGTATCTCCTTTTCCTTTTGTATCGTTCAAAGACATGCAAACGAAATAAAAAGAAAGTTCGTTTCTTTCTGTCTTTTTAAATTCACAACAAGTCCTGACCTGCCGACCGCCGATCCCCGACCCTAACGGCTCGGGGGCTCCACCCGGCGGGTGCGCAAAAAAGGCCGTGTAAAATCCAAAATGCCCATGACAAACGAGCGTCAAGGCCAAGAGCGAAAATTGCGCCGACAACGCGTCCGTGGCTAAGGAATTTACATGAAAATCCTAAGTGCAGGTCCGACTCGGACAGAACTTGAGCGTCGACGATCTCTCGGCCGACCCGACTGGCCGACTCGGGACTCTGACGCCTCGGCGGCTAGGAGCGGCCTGAGTTACCAGTCAGTCGAATGAAAGGTCCAAGGCAATCAAGCGGTCTGAAAGAGGAGGAAGTCACGAAGGGAAAAACACTTAAAATTTCGAATAAGTTTCGAACGAACACAAATTTAAAGAGCGAAGTACTTGTTTCGTCTAACTAAAGGCAAGTTCTTTATATTTACATGAGGGCCACTCGGCCCAACTCGACTAACTACTCTATCTCCTACTACTCGTCACTCGGAGGCGACGGCAGAGGGAACGCGAAGGAGGAGAGGAGGCCGGCAAGCGTCGCCGCGACGGACGCGGCTTTCTTCTTCAGCTCCTCCATCTCTTCATCGGAGAAGCCAGGCACCATGCCCAGCGACAAGCCCGCGAGGTCGAGGGAGTCGCCGTAGTGCGTCTGCTCCATCACCAACGTCCAGAAGACTCCAGCCTCGAAGCTCTCACGACGGAGGGCACCGAAGCGGTTGGAGATGGAAAGCAGGCGCGCCTCCAGGGTGGCGGTCCCGTCCGGCTGTGGCACCTGCAGCTCGTCAACGAGAAGCTCGGCGCCGATCCGCAGCCGCTCCAGCTGGGTGTTCTCGCCCCGCGCCACCTCCAGGTCCGCCTTGAGCGCTGAAAACCAAATAAACAAGAAAATCAAACAAGCGAACGACGAGGCGAATGGATCAAGGCAGAGGTACAGCAACCTTACCGTCAACCTCCTTCTCCAACCCGGCAACCCGGGCGGTGAGCTGGGAGACCAACTCGGAGGATGTCCGTCGAAGCACTCGTTCGGAGTCGGCCGCCTCGCGTGCCTTGGCCGCGTCCTCCTCCGCCTTCTCGGCCTTCTTCTCCGCCGCTTCGGCCCTCTTCTCCGCCGCTTCGGCCCTTTTTTCGGCGGCGGTCGCTCTCTCCTCGGCCCCGGCCAGCGCCAGCTTGGCCTGGTCGGCCTCCCGCATGGCCTGTGTGGCCTGCTCCACCACGGCCTGCCCCTCCTCATCAAGCCGAACTCGTTCGCTCTCTTGGAAGCGAATGCAGTTCGACTTGGCCCGACTCAACTTGGACAGTTCCTGAGACAACGAAGAGGGATAAGCAAAACAAAAGCGGGAAAAAGACTCTGCGAAAGAGTGAGGATATACGCACCTGAGTCGGGGCCCCCATCGCCTTTACCGCGCGGAGCGCGGTCTCCAGAGCATAAATGGCTTGGCCCTGATTCTGGCCAAGCACGCCCCAGAGTTGCCGCTCCGCCGGCTCGTTGAGGACCCGCTCCTGTCCATCGGGCCCTTGGACGCGCAGGACATCGACGTCCGTGGGCGCACCCGAAGTCGACTGCGGCTGCGGAGGCGTGGTGGAGCTCAGACGAGGCCTCGACGGCCCGGACAGCGCGGAGCTGCCCGTCTCCATCAACGCGGCGACCACTGCAGCCGCCTCTGCCGACGTGCTCGCCGCCGGTGCCGCCATACTTGCTGCCGGCGCCGCCGCGCTTGCTGCCGGCGCCGCCATGCTCGCCGCCGGTGCCGCCACACTTGCTGCCGGTGCCGCCGTGCTTGCCGCCGGCGCCGCCACGTTTGCCGCTGGCGCCGCCGCGCTCGCCGCCGAGCCGGGCGCCGTCCCCAAAACCCCTGAGGACCGGAGTAGCTGCTTCCGTGGCAGGACCTGCAGCGGACCCCTGAAACAAAAGAGAATTAGTGAACGAAATAAAGAAGTAAAAGAAACACAGCGAAGTCAAGTACTAACCGGAACGGCTGACGCTTCGGGGTCGGGCCGGCGGACGACCCAACCTCATCACGTGCCCTCTTGCCCGAGAGGGCACTCGCCGCCGCAGCCGTCGTCCCCGTAGAAGGCGCCGTGGTCATCACCGCGACGATCGCCTCTGAAACCGCCGTCGCGGGGACGGCGGCGGTCCCCACCGACTCGGGCGAAGGAGTCACCGCGACTGGCAGAGCCGAGGATGTCGCCGTCGCGGAGACGGCGGCAGCCGTTGCCACCACGGTCGCCACGGCTGGCGAAGCTTCAGAAGCTGCCGTGGACGCCGCCGCGGTCGCCGCCGCCGCCACGGATGCCGAAGTCATCACGGCTGACGGGGCCGTGGGGGACGCCACGGTCGTCATCATCCCAGTGGACGGCAGCACGGTGATTATGGCGGACGTGGTCGTGGAAGGGGCCGCGGTCGAGGCGCCCGTCGATGCCGTCGTCGCCGCGGCCACCGCCGAGCTCGTCGCCGCCGATGGCACGGTCACCACGACCGATGTCGTCGCGGCGGCCGATGCCATTAGTGGCCCCGCCATAGCCGTCACCATGGGAGGCAATCTCGCGGGGGCGAGGGTGAGAGCCACGGAGGCGGGGGGAGCCGCCGGCCGCGAATAGCCAGCCGCGCCCCCACTGCCTGAAGCGCCGGCGACGTTGGGACCCGGCGAGCGATCACCCAGTCGATCCCAGTCGACCTGGGCGTCATCGTCGTCGTCGGCGCCGTCATCGCCGCCCTCGTCGTCACCGCCGTCGTCATCATCGTCGTCGTCGTCGTCCTCGGAGTCGGAGACCACGTCGCCTCGGCGGCGACGCCGTCTCTTCTCCTCTTCCCTCTTCACCCGCTTCGCCTTCTTGGCGTCCTCGCGGTCTTTGCGGGCCTTCTGCCGCTCCGCCCGCTCCCTGTTGCTCGCGCGGACGGCGTCGTAGACTTCGGGAAGAGGGGCGGCAGAAGGAACGAATGCGACGCCAGTCTAAATCCAAGAAAAAGTGTATAAGCGAAAAATCGGAAAAATCGAAACAACGCCGAATCGGGATCGAAACCAAACCAAAAAACTTACGAATTGTAGGGCCCCCTGCTCCGGAAGCATCGGCGGGTGGCCCGGGATCGGATAGTCAAAGCTATCCCAATCCGCCGCTGTCTTCCCCATCGCCTCCGAGAGCCGGGCCTTCAGCTCTCGGACGGAAATCCGCGGCTCCGCGTGGGGGTCCACCATGCAGGTCCCCTCCCACGCAAAGTCGTGGCCCATCTCCCACATGGGGAGGCGCCGGTCTTGGAGCGGCGCAAGCCTCCTGACGTGGTAGGCGCCAATGACCCCGACGCCCGCAACGCCGCCCCTCTTGAGTTTGTCGATCGAACCCAAGAGGTCGGCCAACTTCTTCTTGTCAGGGGCGGCCGGTCCCCAACTCCAGCACTCGGGCGCCTCTTCGATCAGGCGCCCGGTGAACTCCGGGAGCGGCGCGAGCGCGGTGTTCTTAAGGTAAAACCACCTCTCATGCCAACCCTTGTTGGTGTCGGTGACGGCCATGGTGATATACTCGCGGGCCCGGGTGCCCCGGAGCCGGAAGCTAGCACAGCCGATTGGGACGGCGCGCGGATTCCCTTCCGCGTCCTTCTTGGTCTGGAGCGCGAGGGTGAAGAAGTACTTGAAAAGGTGGAAATGGGGGCGAATCTTCAAAAAACCTTCGCACAAGGCGACGAAGGCGGAGATGTGCTGGATGGAGTTGGGGTTGAGGTGCTGCAACTCCAACTTGTAGTGGTGAAGCAGGCCGCGGAGGAAGGGAAGAGGCGGCATGCCGAAGCCGCGCTCGTGGAAGGAGCGGAAGGAGACAAGGTAGCCGTCCGGCGGCGATGGTATCCTCTCCTCCCCGGGTACCAACCACTCCCGCTCCGCGGTGAGAGGCATCAGAAGGCCGCGCGCAACCAGGGCATCGAGGTTCCCCTTGGTGCTGTTGGACCGGCTCCAATCCGCCATGGCGAATGCAGGTGAGGGACGCGGAGCGACGGCGAAACGAAGGGAAGTTGGAGAACGAGCGAGGCGAGGAAGACGAAGCGGTTTGCGCAAAGGCGAGCGGCGGTGGATGCGAAAGGTCGCGAAAACCTGGTAAGACAAATGAGGTTGGGCTCATCCCCCTTTTTATAGTTATCGCGTTCACACGACGCATCGTTCCCCGCGCCTCCCCTGTTTCTCGATCTAACAGGTGCAGGTGCCTTAAAAACCGCCATCATGGCCTGCTCCACTACCGCACGAAGACAGATCGTGGCCTCGATCCGCGCGGAAGGCGAACCGTCGCGTCTCCACGACGCACGATGACGGCCCAGGCGGGCTTGGAATCCCGGCCGGGCCCACAGGTAATAAAGGCTAGGGGCTGAAAACGCCCCGACGGCCCAGTTTCCGGCCCAGGAGTTTGAAGGCCGGCCCCGCGAAAGGGTTCGAACGGCCGCTCCAGGGCAAAACTAAGTGAGGGGCCACCAAAGAGGGGTCCCCAGCGACCGCAACCCGTACACCGTAGTACAATGGGCCTCTGACGGTAGCGTCCGAGTCCGAGTCTAAAAAACCTCGACCTTGATCTCCCATCGAGGGAGGGCATCGAGCCCACTGACTCCGAGCGAAAGGAGTCGGCGATCGAAAAAGGCAGGAACTCGGATCTTAATGAGGCCGACTCCAGCTAGTCTCAATCGGATCCCCGCGAAGGGCAAGCCGAGGCCTTCACTCGGACATACCCGTTTGCAGCTTAAACGAGCACCACGCATCGAACCATCGAGGAATGACGTGGCCGGCTCATGCGTGTCCCGTCTTATCGTAAAGACGCGCGGGTACGGACGAAACAAAAAGACGAAACGACCCTCGGACGGATCCGCGCATCGAGCAAGGACTCGGGGGCTCGCATTCGCAAACAATGACCTACTGCGTGGTCTCGGGAAAACCTTTTTTGTCACCCTCGGCACAAGTAAACCACTTGTACCGAGGCTCGGGGGCTACACCCGGCGGGTGCGCTCGCGCGCACCCACCGGTAAGAGTAATACGAAAATACCCTCGGAAAGACAACGACAAGCCTCGACGGCGACCACGATCCCCGGCCGCCGCCCAGGCTCGGGGGCTACTGACGGATACCCAAATCAGGGTATCCTGATCTAGGATACTTAATTCTGCTAACCGTCTCAGCTTAATTGTGTAGGGCCCACAGGAACAGGTACACGACAACAGAGCGCTCGAGGGGCCCACGGCCGACCCCGAGGGCACATACAAGTTCCGCCTCGCCCGACCCCTAGTCGGGCGAGCCCACGACTTCCGCCCCGCCCGACCCCGAGTCGGGTGGGGTCCACAGATTCCGCCTCGCCCGACTCCCAGTCGGGCGGGCCCACAAGCCACGCTTCGCCCGACCCCGAGTTGGGAGACTTCGTCGAGAAGATTTTCCTCTGGCAAGGAGGACAGGCATTTACGACGAGTAGCTGGGGAGCCTTAACTCTACCCAGCAACTCATATACTTGCAGGCACGCGATCTGACCTGCACAGTGACACCCGTCCCATCTCGCGGCGCCGCCTGACACCTCGAGTACAGCAGCGGGATGGCTACGACATCATCATCACCCTGAACAGGGACGAAGACCGGACCGGCGACAAGACGGCCGCGACAGTCTGGGTTGACATCTCGACCACCTGCCCGGCGACCAGGCTGACAGGACGCCGCCTGACTAGAGCAACAGTAGCGGCTAGGGATCAGACTAGTGCGGCGCGTAGCCGCGCCGCCCACAACTCAAAAGCCCCGTTCCCATTTGTAAACCGGCTCACTCCTTAACTATAAAAGGAGAGCTGGGTGCATGAGGAAGGGGGATCGATCCATCGATAGAAACACAACGTACACAGACATAGAGATACACACGAAGAGGCTTGGAGTCTTTCTCCTCCCTCATCAACACTTGTAGCTCCCCTCTGCAAGTCGAAACGCGAACCACCCACGAACTGGACGTAGGGCATCGATTGCCTGAACCAGTATAAACCTTGCCTCTCTCGCGAAACCCTCGCCATCATAGAAGATTGTTAGGCGCCGTAGTTACAAATTTACTTGTCGGCCGGTTTCTTAACACCGACAATAATCATCAAGGTCCATATCATGTTGCACGTGTTCTGAAGGCGGAATGTCATCGTCGGCTAAATGTAATCGCTCAAGTAATTTCAAGTCGTTCGCATTATGAACCTCATCTCCAGCATCGTCATCAACAACCGTTTCATTGTCTACTTCCATTTCGATCTCTTCGGTTAAGTCTATCACAAAACCCCCTTCTAGCCCATCTTCTTGGAAGAACTCTCCATCGACATATGTGTTTGGGTCTACATTGTAATCTTCATTGTTTGGGACCGGTAGTTTGCCGTGTGGCGATACCTTGTACACAACATCCCAACCCTTGAGACGGTCGTCAGTTTGGCACGGGTATGGGAGATAATAAACTTGTGTGGCATGTTGAGCAACAATATATACATCGTCTCCTGGATAGACGGATGACTGTCGAATTTCGACTAGCCCAAGATTAGGGGTCCGTCTAACTGCTTGAGGATCAAACCAATGGCATTTGAATACGACAAGAGGGAGAGGCTTGCAACCATCAAAACAAATTTCGTATATTTCTTCAACTCTTCCATAATATTCGACCCCATCGTCACCAGGAGTAAAAACTCCGGTGTTAGTGGTTTTACGATTAGGCCGATTCTGCTCGTAGCTGGTTGTGTGAAAGCGGTACCCATTAACATCATAGCTTTTATATGACTTGACCGCATAAAGACAGCCCTTGGCAACCTGTCTTAACTCGGCATTCATTGTCGCTTCGGTTCGGGCCTGCAAGTTCAAGCAGGATAGTTAGCTACATTATTCGCACGTACGAGGAACTTGTAATGTCATACTAAGAAAATGCTAAATACCTTCCTATTGAACCAAGAAATAAAATCGGGCAATCCATTTCCTGCACCGTTGCAAAGAAGGGTATCGACATCATGTGCGGTAGGAGGCACTTCATCATGCCAGAATACATCAAGAAATCCCCTGTAGCAATGAGGAACAAGTGGGTTGGATGTGGAACAAATGGGTTAGATGTCTAATTATGAAATTTGTTCATAACTTACTTGATGTACACGTCCACTTCTCTTAGGTTGGTCAGCACATACAGCATGATCGTGCGCCACTCTGGATATGTCAAGTTCTTCTTGGTCGCTTCACCTCCGCGCCCGTATTGCCCTTGGAAAAGGCTGAGGGTCGATTCATTTTCGTCAACGTTGTAACGAGAGGGTGGAAAATGCACACTCGGAAGGTTGTCAGAATAGTATTTTGTTGTGAAGTTTGACACCTCCTCCAGAACGTGTGCCTCTGCAATGGAAGCTTCAATTTTGCATTTATTTTTACATTTCGTTCGAAGAACCTTTTGACACCGCTCAATTGGGTAGCACCAACGGTTCTGCACAGGCCCCCCCATTCGAGCCTCATACGGAAGGTGCAAAATCATATGCACCATCGGAGTGAACAAGCCTGGTGGAAATATCTTCTCCAACTTACAGAGCAACACAGGCGCCATTTTTTCCATTTCTGCAATCACGGAAGGTGATATCTCCTTAGCACAAAGCTGGCGGAAGAAATAGCTCAACTCTGCCAGCACTTGCCACACATGATCAGGGAGATAGCCTCGAACCATCACGGGAAGAAGCCGCTGAATCCACATGTGGTAGTCATGAGTCTTGACCCCGTTGATTCGCATAGTAGCCAAGTTCACTCCCCTACTCATATTCGCTGCGTACCCATCAGGGAACATTAACGTTTTGAACCATTCTAGTACTTCCTTCCGTTGGGGCCTCGTCAGGACGAAATCCGCCTTAGGTTTTCTCCATGACTTGCCGGAAGCAGGAGGCGCCATGTCTAGCTTTGGTCGATTGCACAAAGTAGCTTGATCGACTCTTGCCTTAACATTGTCCCTTGTCTTATCAGCAATGTCCATGATTGTTCCGAAAAGTGGAACGCCTAAGCCATGTTCAACGTGCATTAGGTCAATGTTATGTGGAAGAAGAAGGTCTTTCATATACGAAAGCCTATACAAGCCACAGATCTGAGTGAAGGCATGTAGCTCACCATATCCCACAAAACCACCGTCTGTTTCATCGACCTTGAGACCATCTAACATAGCACTCACCTGCGCACCTGTCAAGAACTGCGGTGGAGGGTTGAGAACTTGGACACCTTTCGTAAAGCTCTTTTTGTCTCTTCTGAATGGATGGTCAAGAGGGAGGAATTGTCGGTGTTGGTCGAACGAAGAAAACTTGCCACCCTTCTTCAACCAAATCCACCTAACAAGATGCTTGCATACCGGGCAAGGAAACTTTGAGTGAACGCCCCAGCCACAGAAACAACCATACGCCGGCATGTCATGCAGAGAGTAGAAGTACCAAACATACATTCTGAAGTTTGTCTTTGTAGCTTTATCGTATGTCCATACCCCTTCCTCCCAAGCACGTTCCAAATCATCAATCAGAGGCTCCATATAAACAGACATATTACTCCCCGGGTTTTCAGGAATTATCAACGACAAGAAAATGTTCTGTCGTTGAAAGATGACGCCTGGAGGGAGACTGAGGGGTATAACGAACACGGGCCAACAACTGTACGGGGCAGCCCCCATGCCATATGGATTGAACCCATCTGTTGCCAGGGCCACACGTACATTACGAGCCTCCCGAGCTTTGATGTGATGAATGTTATCGAATCGTTGCCATGCTTCACCATCGGATGGATGTACAAGCTTATCGGCCTTGTATCGAACTCCATGTTTGTGCCATGTCATCTGTTTCGCGGATTCCTCGGTCATGTACAGCCGTTGGATCCTCGGTAAGAACGGAAGGTACCTTAGGATCTTCACGGGTACCGTGAGCTGCCTTTTTTGCCCATCACCCGCGTCTACCTCCATGAACCTAGAGGACCCACACTTTGGACAGTATTTTGCTTCTGCATGCTGTTTCCTGAATAAAACGCATCCTTTCGGACAAGCATGTATCTGCTCATATGGCATCTTAAGTGCACTAAGCACTTTATGTGCCTCATACATGCTCATTGGTAGAATGTGACTTTCCGGAAGCAGGCTGGCAACAACTGTCAACATAACATCGAACGCGTTCCGACTCAAGCTAAACTGGGACTTCACGGCCATTAGACGTGCAATGGCATCCAGTTTTGAAACCCTGGTATGCCCGTGAAGAGGTTTCTGTGACGCTTCAAACATGTCATAGAAGCGCTTTGCGGACTCCTCTGGCTCCTCCTCCCCCCTAGGTTGTTCACGGAACTGGGCTTCCTGATAGTCCTGTAACATGTCCTCCACCCCGCCATCAGCATCACAATCATCGACGCGTTGTCTCACGACCTCCTCCCTCAATCTATGGGCTTCACCATGGTAGACCCACCGGGTATAGCCTGGCGTAAATCCATAGTTACCAAGATGCAACCCCATCTCCTCCTCTGTCTGCTCCCTTGTGTTGCCGCAACGGCTGCAGGGACACCAAGTCTTTCCACCTTTGCTGACATTGGCAAATGCTTGTTTCAAGAAAGCAAGGGTCTTATCAACCCATTCACTTGTTTCAGAACCCTTCCTTGGACGGCCCGTGTACATCCACGCACGGTCATCCATCTTCTATCATATGACGGAGCAATTTAAAATTCATTGGTATCTACACGATGCATACAATGTCTAATAGGTGAAGATAGGTCCTAATCCCACCCGACAATGCGTAGATGGGGCTAGTTTCCAAGGTCTACTCCGGTCTGAGACAGAATTTCGGCAGCACCTCCCCGCTGTTCTCCAAATACACGTCCTGCGAGGGAGATTGTGTATCCGGAGAACAACAGGGAGGCGCGGCCGAAACTCTGTCTCAAACCGGAATAGACAATGGAAACTAGCCCCATCTACGCTTCCTCGGGCTGTCCAAGAAACGTAGACAATTCGAAATAGATACGGACATAGATATGCAACCCTCGGGCATATCTCCAACTGTATCTATTTCGAACGGGAGACGCCTAACTAGGTTACACGTTACCTACAAACAGAAATGGAAAGAGGGGGGGGGGGCTTTTATGTCTCACCTTGCTGTCCCGCAAAGTGACGAGTGGAAGACGGTGGAAAAGCCTCTCCTATCCTGCAAAGAACGAAACATAAAGCCGTCAATTCAAAATTTCGGCAGCACCTCCCCTGTATGGTGAGGTTCCCAAACCCTGCAAGAAAACAACGGCGCGATGGCCGGCAAACACAATTCAATTCAAATCAACGGCGCGATGGCCGAATACCACATCGAATTGATGTCAAAGCATCAACATGTTCATATTTCATATTTTTCCGCTCAACGTTTGCATACACCGCAAGCACGTCGGTTCCATTTCATTCCATACAATTCTCGCAACCACATCGAATTGATGATAAAGCATCAACAATTACTCATATTTTCCATTTCATTCCATACAAATAAACGGAAGAATTTCATCAATTCTCGCATTCAAAATTAGCATACAATTTGAATTTTTGCACAAAAGCAATTCAATCAAATTTTGCACTAAAGAAATTAAATCATTTTTCACATTCAATTTAACCTAACATTTGCATACAACACAATTGCATTTCAAAATTGCATTCACCACTGCATTTCAAAATTGCATTCACCACTGCATTCAAAATTGCATTCACCTAAATTTTGCACTAAAGAAATTAAATCATTTTTCACATAGCAATTCACTGCACAATGAGAAAAAGAAGAAGAAAATGGCATTTCAGCTCACCTGTACGTGGATGGGGGGGGGGGGGGGGGGGGGGCAGGGAGCAGGGGGCGGTGGAGCAGGTGGTCGGCGACGGAGAGCAGGTGCTCGGGGACGTGGCCGGGGCGGCGTTCGACGGCGGCGGCGTGCTCAGGCGGGGCTGGGGCAGCGCTGGTGGATGGGGAGGTGGCCGGGGGCGGGGAGCAGGGCAGCTCCGGTGGCCGGACACGCCAGCGCTGGAGAAGAAGGGCGTCGGGGTCGGGGGAGCCGGTGGAGGAGGGAGGGCGTCGGAGTCGGGCAGCCGCGGCGGAGGAGGGGCGACGGCACGGTGCCCCGAGCGCCGCGGTGGCGGGGCGTCGCCGGGGCGGGCGGGGTGGCGGGCGGGGTGGCGCGGGGAGGCGGCGGCGTCTCGCGGGCCGGGCCGCGGGGCGGAGTGGAGGCGGCGGCGTGGCGCGGGGCGGAGTGGAGGCGGCGGCGTGGCGCGGGCCGGGGCGCGGGCGGGGAGGCGCGGTGGCGGCGGCGGCAGCCGGGGGTGGCGCGCAGTGGAGGCGGCGGCGGCGCGCAGTGGAGGATGCAGCGGCGCGCAGTGGAGGCGGCGCGCAGTGGAAGAGGATAAGGGAGGAGAGGAAGAAAGAAACCGGCCCGCGGCGCCTAAGTCGTGGGCCAAAGGGTTTGCCGAGTGCTAGATCCAGGGCACTCGGCAAACCCAAAGCACTCGGCAAATACTTGTTTGCCGAGTGCTAGGTCCAGGGCCGTCGGCAAACATTTTCACCAGGAATTGAAAAAAAAATTATAAATTCGAAATAAATTCAAAAAAATGCCAAATTTTGCCATGATACATTTCATATGATTCTTTACCTATAAAAAATATGTTTAAGGTGAAACCAAATTATGTCCGCCGTTTTGGTTCGAAATCCAAACGATCACTTCATAAGTTTATGGATGTTCTTCGAGGATGCTCCTGTTTCTAAACAACGTACGTCACAACTTTAGCGAAACTTTTTCTACGATTTATCATGGTCTCCACGTATGATTTCATGATACCAGCGCGAGTCTCGTAATTTTTGGACTTTGTTTGAATTTTATAAAATTAAAATACTATTCAACCACATCTTTTCGCTTATATTTTATGTACAATATGAACGAATTATCAGTTCATTTCATGGTTGACACCTTACATTGGACTCAAGAACATGAATATCAACTTTCGTATGAACATTATTTTTATTTGAATCACCTAAAGTTCAAATTTGAATTATTTTCAATATATACTTTATATATCATAAACACCTTAAATATACCAAACGGATTGAACAAATCACCAAACTTTCGCATGAAGCAACATTGATACATACATCCACCACATAAATGGAAAATGTGGAAAAAAATTAAAAAAAAAATTATTTTGCCGAGGGCCCACGTTAGGCACTCGGCACACAAATAGTTTGCCGAGTGCCACTAACGGAGGCACTCGGCAAACTCCCTTGGCACCGTGTGCCAGGCGTTTGCCGAGTGCCTCCAGTTCTGGCACTCGGCAAACCCCCTGTTTGCCGAGTGCCAGGGTCTTGGCACTCGGCAAACTCCTTTGGTACCGTGTGCCAGGAGTTTGCCGAGTGCCGAGCCCCTGGCACTCGGCAAACAGGGGTTTTGCCGAGTGCCCGATGGATTGCACTCGGCAAACCCCTAAACACACGGCAAAGGTGCGGTTTCCCGTAGTGGCTGCCGCCGGGAGCGTCGAGAGAAAAAAGTTGGCCACCGCGAGAACAGCCATTTCAACGTCGAGCCAGGACCGAAGCACCGAACGGCATGGCTGCTGCCGTGATCTCCAACAGGAATGCCGACTTCAGCATATTGACCCAGTTCTTCTGAATGCCCCCCTTGGAAGGTTCGGACGTCTCTGGAAAATTAACTGCAGAATTGGCTAACATCGATCTCACACGAAATGAAGAGAGAGAGAGAGAGATGCCCCCCTTCGAAGGTTCGGACGTCTCTGGAAAATTAACATGCTGGAGTTCGCCACGACGGAATAGCCATGCCCCGCCGGTGGGTGCCGTGCAGCACCGCCATGCCGTAGGACCGTAACATACACTAGGAACATTATTGCTGTTGAAACTATAGGCCGCCATGAAATACTATAATGCTTTGTGTTCTCTTTTACGGTGTTTGCGAGGTACCAAGAGGTATCTCAACGTGAACCGTTGATCAAGAGAGGGACGAGATACGGAATAAAAATTAGAGTTATTTGGCAAGTGAGTAATAATATGGTAACTAAGAGCTATTTGTTTTGGTTAATTTCTCAATGAGATCGGTGCCTCTCATCTATAGCCGTTTTCTCTTTTCTTCATGTGTTCGTTCACAAACTCTTTTAAGGTTCTTGTATCATAATAATCTGAGAGGCCATGCAATCGAGGATTGGACTCCGGTTGTGAGAGATTTTTTTTTCTCATTGAGCAAACATGATATCTAGTGCATAAAATAGTCCTATGACTGGTATGTCAACAATGATGGCACGATTGACAACTACACTACATAAAAATGTAATAATTTATTCAATTTGTTGCTTGATTACTCAGTTCATATATTTATTTCCCTGCCTCAATTGACTAGGATTTTGAGGGACGTGTGGTTGGGAGAATCATGCTAAAGTCTACTCAACTCGATGCGCAATTGGTGTTACGCAAATGACTGCTCTTTTCTTATTTACATGGTTTACTATCCGCTTACATCATTTTATCATTCCTTATGCGACATAGTACGTAAATAAAACTTTAGAATGATAAGTGGTTCGCGATTGCAAATGGTTCATCTATAATATATTTGTTAATCTTGGAACTCAATATGCAGCCAGATGAGTAAATTATTTGAAATTCCAAGTAAATATAGATGTGTTCTTTGGACTTCCATGAAGCGAGTAAATCTTAAATAGCAATGTAAAAACCCAAATAGGAAGGAGATTAGCCAACGACGAATCGCACGGTCTCACCATGTACACGTACACGTGTTTTTGGTAACTAAGTAAATCTCAACAAAACAATGTAAACAAGAAAGGAGTAATAATCACGTACCAATCTCTTGCCATTTTTTGCCTCTAACCTTCCAAATCAGTCATAGGTAAAATTATCTTTTTATCCTTCATACTTAAATACCTTCATCAATACTTTAGTACCTTTTGGTTGGTACCTTTGATTGTGGAGCATTAGATTTAAGGCAATGGACGGTCCATATCATTTGCAAACACCGTAAAAGATCTCCATTGATATTTGATAGCGTCACATGTAACGCAACGGAAGAAACAGAGGTAGATAATAAAGGCAGTCGCACACTTTGTATTACTGAATTTACTGGAATGTAATCTTTGCCAACTTGCTCACCACCATTCCCTTAATCTCGTTCACAAGTCTTGTTGTCTGCAGCCCCGATGACGGGTTTGGGAAAACGACGCACAGAGCCTGCAGAACCAGAGCATTGCCCAGCAGCAGCTTGGCTAGCATCCTCTGCTCGTCGCTATCCTGGTAGTGCACCAGGTTGATCTCTCTCAGCCGCTGCCGCAGGCATAGCACCGCCGACGCATCCGGGACGGTAGCTAGATTGTACTCGCGAGGGGCCTTCGAGCTTTCCTTGGCAACTGGCACATCCAGGACGGTAGCTAGATTGTACTCGCGAGGGGCCTTCGAGCTTTCCTTGGCAACTGGCACATCCAGGACGGTAGCTAGATCGTAGTCGTACTCGTAGTCGAAAGGGGCATTATTCGAGTTTTCCTTGACCACTGGCGTGAGGAACAGCGTCAGCACCTCCAGGTTCGGGGTCTGCTGCAAGATCCTGGGCACTGCGCCGACAGGGGCCTGTCTATCTAGGCATCCAGTGAGCTCGAGCTTCCGCAGGCTGGAAAACGTGGGGAAACCCGTGAAGAGTTCGCTCTCGATGCTGCAACCAAGGCGCCGGGACTGGAGGTTCAGGTGCCTGGAAGCCGTGAAGTTTGCTAGGAACTTTGGGAACGCGGCGAGCTCCGCCTCGCTCGAGAGGCTCGGGCCGCAGAACTCGATGGTGCCGGAGCGTAGTAACCTTGGCGAGCCGTGAAGAAACCTGAAGAGAGATTCCGCGGGCACGGCGCCCCTGTAGTCAAGGACGTGCAGTTCCGACGCGTCAAAGGTGACACTCTCCACGTCGTGGCAGCACCGGAATGAGAACCGGCGAAGGCACCTGTCGAGGACGGAAACCCTTGTCACTTTGGAGCATGAATCGAGCGTCAGGTCTTCGAGGCGGGGGCAGCCGGCAATCAGCCCATCGATGGTTTCCCCCGGATCGCCGATAGCCGTCAGGTGCAGCGTCACGAGGGACGGCAGGGTGATCGCTTCCGGCGGGTTGAGCTGGCAGTGACTGACGCGCAGCGACCGCAGCGCGGCGCAGGAGAAGAGCTTTCTGGGAAAGCTGAGTGACCACCCCGCCATGGCCCGGTACTCTTTTTCGCTGTCTCTGTATCGTGGCGGCCGACCGCCGCTGTCGCAGAGCTCGTATTCGTGCAGGCGCAGGTCAAGGTGGAACTCGTGCCCGCAGCTCTGCTGCAGCGCGGAGGAGACCCACTTGTGCACCATGTCCTCGTCCCAGTCGTAGAAGTAGTTGAAAGCGACGCGGAAGGCTCGCAGCGACGCGTTGCGGGAGAGACCGACGCACTGGCGGCGGCACAGGAGCACGGCGTTGACCATGTCGACGAAGCAGCCGTTGACGCTGCGGCGCTCCTCGGATTCGGAGTAGAAGGTGTAGGCGTCGCCCCAGGAGTCGTAGGGCTGGGTGTCCTGGAACTCTAGGGTGTGGACGTTGGCGAACATGTAGCGCCACCGGGTGGAGAGCACGGCCGCGCGGCCGGCCTCCTTCACGGGAAGGAAGGAGAGGATGTGGCCGAGGATGTCGTCGGGGAGGTCGCTCAGGCGGTCCATGCCGCCGCCACGCTTATGCGTCATTGATCCCTAGCTTCCTTTCCTTTCGCTAGGAGATGAGATTAGATATCGTGGCCTTGTTGACGAGAGGCGGAGGAGATATTGATCATCGTTTCTGTGTTTTTGAGGGCATGCTTGACGATGCGATCTTGTAGGCGGTTCGTTACCTGCACCGACTATCCTGGGAAGGCGGCGGCGGCGCCAGGGCATCGATTGCATCTGAAAGAGTCTAATGGCAATACGCATCATATTCATTACAATGAAGTTGTAACGCAGCATCTCTCCTTGATAAAATACTACTTCACAAAAGGCCGGCACCGTTTTCTCGTGCAGTTACCAAACAATCTGCTCCTTCGATAGAAACGCATCTGTAATTTTCGATGGACGCCGGCGGCGCAACGATGGCAACGCGCGGTGACCGACTAAGTGCTCTCGGCGACGCCACGCTAACCCGCGTCCTCTCCCACCTGCCAACCAACGAGGCAGTCCGCACCAGCATCCTCTCCCGCCGGTGGCGCAACCTGCACGCATCCGTCCCCGTCGTCGACTTCCTCGATCTCAAGAAAGGCAACAGATGGGGCAGCCGCCACGGCAACAGCCTGCCCATGTGCTTCGAACAGAT
>RWGY01000507.1:0-28588 GCA_007726485.1 Eragrostis curvula
AACTGACATCAATCCTGCTGAGCCGGTCACTCAGTTAAGTACCACTACCTGGAAATTTGAGCAATTTGAGCCTGCAGATCGTGGCCAAGAGGTCATACTAGAAAAAGCTATGTACCACTACCTGGAAATTTGAATGCATCATTTTGCCATTCTAATGTTTTTCACAAATTCGCATCCCCCAAAATAGAAGCATCTGTGCAAATTTGTGCAATGCTAAAAGAAACGCGTGCACCTGGACGAGAACTGGCATGGTAATCAAAAATTTCAAAAAAAACTCCGTGGCAAATCCAATGTAATCCAGCACCCTTGATCACCGACATAGTCACAATGTATGAGGTTTCCAATATGCATAGTAATGGAAAATGAGTTTTTTTTTTTTGGGCACCGGGAGGGGGGTGTGAACATTGTTGCAGTGCTCGATATCAGAATAGGGTAAGAAAAGAAGAATATAGCATGCAAAATAGAGTAGCTAATTACACAGACTCGCTAACATGAGCCACTGCAACATGCACCCTAAGAATTGCTAGAGCAAGGTAAAGCGTCACACGGCTCTTGATGCAATATATTATTGGTAGCTACTACCCGTAGGGGGCAGGTATCACATAAGGTGTAATAGTACTATTCATATGTTAGTTAAAAGTATTATAAAAAAAGTATTATTCATATATATTATATATATATATATATGTATGAAACTGCTATCCTGTGGTCGGCTACACAATATAATATGATTTACAACATTGCAAATGGTATTTACAACAATTTATGCGATAAAAACTAATTTTATAGCACTAATACTATAGTAAATCTAAGTGGCTATATAATAAGCTATTATGTAGCCAGCCATATTTTACCCTCTCCATATTTATATATAGCCAAAAGCCTTATTTCTCAGCTTAACTCCGAACCTACACAACCTCCAGCTGGAGACTTGAGAAGCCAGTGCGTGTTTACGAGCTAGACTCACCTATGGCTCCTGAAGTTGTTCTTTTAGGCTGGGCGGTGCGTTATTAGTTCATCTTTCATTATTGTGCTGTTTGTATTTAATCCTTCTTTCGTTCTCTGTGGAAGAAATGTTTGCCGTGGATCTGGACTACAGCTTCTTGCAACTCCAGGCTGAAAGTCCTACACCTCCTTATGTTTTACCTCGATCTCCTTGTTTACGATCGTGTGAAGTTTTGTTCGAACCGTTGATGCTTGCTTTTATCTTTCAATAACACCAATTTAAGGGATTCTTTTTTACTACGATTGAATTTGCAACTTGCAGTATCAGTATGTAATAATTTACTTTGCTATACAAATGTAATCTGGGCACTAAATTCTGTTCCAATACGTTCCTCTAGCCGACTGAAGTTCTAACTTTATGAAAGATTTACAATTTTAGTCTGCTCACATCTTCTTCGTACGTCCTTATAAATGGTTATTAATTAAGTTGGTGTCAGAGTTTAAGTAGAATTCTTCTTCCCACGTGGCTGGTGTCTGTTGGCACATAAACTCCCCTTGTCCTTTATTTACTCAACTAATATATCATCACCGCCACCAATATATATATTAAGTTGAAAAGGTTCGATTGTACACCACTCGTTTACCTTGCTGAAGCAAGTAGTAGTAAATTTCTATTCTAACTCTAAAATTCAAATGCAGGTGAAGATGGCCCTGGAAAAGGTCAGAGTGAATGCTGCCACAAACCCCCCATACTTCTTGTAGACTACAGTCACAGAGCAAAATTAAATGGGACGGCAGTAGTGCCTGTCCAAGCACCCTGGTCTTAGCTAGCAAGTCGGTCCTGCAAGTTGCAAATTTGGACAGCAAGTGACCTCACACTACTGCAAAACAGATTTTTGGTGACTGTCCCGCCCTGTCACTAAATCCCTGAAAACTGTCACCAAGCTTCGTCGTGACAGATAACCGTCAAAAAAGACCGTCACCCTTGGTCGGTCACGAAATCGAGTTTTTCGTGACGGATAACTGTCACTAAACCTTTGGTGACTGTTTGGCAGTCACCAAAGCTGCCAGGACCCCAACTTCTCATCGACCTACATTTAGTGACGGTCAATTATGACGAGACCGTCACCAGTATTTCGGACGGAAAATAAACTCCGTTATGTCTTAGTGACGGCTGATCCAGCTGGTTTTGGTGACTGCTGACAGTCACGAAGTGTATTTTACAACCATTTACAGTAAACCGATTGGAGACAAAAGAGCAGTCATCAAATATCTCTATAATGTAGTCACCAAATGTGCTATACACCAGCACTACCTGGCCATTAATTATATAATGATATATTAGTTTAACACAAGCACTATACAAACCATAACTCCATTTCATGCAACAACGCATCGTAATGGAATTGAATTTCCAGATATTTTCAGGTTACAAAACAGTTCATTGTATCAAATACTTAAAGCAACCATACAAAGTTCTGCCTTTGGTCTGTGAAATACAACAAGAAACAGTTACAAGCTGAAACTTTAGAACTCTGTTAGACGCTTGAAATTCGTTTGCTATCTAGCTTGCACCAGGTCGCTGGAAATATGAATCTACAAGAAACATAAGACATGAATTTAGTTGATAATTTACTATATGAAACAAAGTCGAAAGCATAAAAGAAAGGAAAGGGAAATAATACTGGACCAATCTCATTCGCATTGATGCTATTCTTTTAATATGAACATGAAGTGTGTACTAATGGCTTGTTGATCCAGTTAATGAGGTACGATTCTTTAAATTCTAGTAACAACGATTTCCACTAGGTATGCCATACTTGCTTACTGAATCTGAACCTTAAATGATCCTTTGAGCCAAGGGACAACACACCATAGTTCAAGTATGCATTACTGAAATATGACACATGCCAGCAAAACAGCTCACTCACCTTGTTTACATGCATGAAAAAATCACTCAGCATGCACACCCTGCAGCTTGGAACTGTTTGAATCATCTATCTGTGACTCAGAAGTTCATTGTACATTAGGAAAGAATCTAGATTACTAAAAGAAATTATTGAAACTTCAAATATGCACTGAGCAGGAAGCATAGGCTGTACCATTGTTGCAATTTCCATGAAGTAAGAATGTTTTGTGGTATGGCAACATTAACCTTTTCACACACTAGCTGCAGGAATGAAAATCAGCATGTTATAATCAATTAACACATCATTAACAAGAAAAAGTCGTAACAGATCAAAAGACTCAACAACAGAACTCAGAGGATAGACAATAAGTTTACATTCATACTAGCCTAATCATGTCGCCTTTAAATACTAGAAACCAACAGAAGAACTCACCAGGTTTATAAGCATATGAAAATTGAAAACACATCCTCTTGCTCACAATCATTGGGACAATCTGTAGGTGATCCATGGGTCTCTACAAATGACAAAAAATAAGTAATGTAGACTACTGAATTCAAATCTTGAAACTACATTATGCATAATTATAAATTCAATATGTGATATGAAGCTGATTAAATGAAGAGTATTCCAGAAGCCATGAAACAGATGAAAATCAACATGCTAATATAAATATAGATCAGCACTTAGGTAGCTACGTTAAGTAAAATAATTCATCTTTATCTTTATGAACCAGATCAGTTTGTGATCTAATAATTTACCGATGCCTTGATAGAATTATGCAATATTTACGTATCTTAAGCCCTTGAGATAATACCTTGCCTAGGATTGACACCAGACAGGATTTAATCAATTAATAACCTAGAGGATTTGCAAGGGAAGAATAAAGTTAAGAAGTAAACACTAACAATATATGATACTTTGTTGCTGTTCCTAAGAAACCCAAAAATAGAATGAGGAACAACAAAGTATCCTGCACTTATCACAGGCACCAACCCGATGAATAATATATTACTAACTCAAGTGAAACTGTAATAAACTTCATAATTCCTACAAAGCAATTACATGTACTACTATCTAGGCTCAAAACCTGGTAGCCATGCTTACAGAAGAACCAATGTATAAACCTTATTCAGCTTCATCTTTGTTCTATTTCACAGTAACTTCAGGTACCCCTCTGATTGATGTTCATGTAAGAATCAAATAGCTAGTTTTACACGGTAATGAGACCCATGTATACCATATCTAGCTAGGAGAGATAGGACTAGCCATGTGCATGAAGCATTTCCAAATGCATTACGGTAGCAATAACCAACTATGGCACAAAACAACTGACTCGTTTGCTCCATATTGAGGATTTCGGGATCTGGTGACTTGGAGATGGGGATTTAGGTATGTACCTGATGGGCAGCCGCAAAGGAGGGGAAGTGACCCGCCTCGGCGGCGAGAAGTGGACTTGAGTGGCGAATGGTGGATCCGAATGGCGGCAAGTAGTGTATGCGAGCAGCGGGCGGAGCGAGCGCCGCATGCGAGCGGCGAAGCGATGATGCAGGCGGAGGCTAGCGGCGAAGCGGTGGAAGTGAGTGGTCTATGCGGGAGGTGGGCGGAGGCAAGCGGTGGATGCGACATGGCGGCGGCGGCGCGCGGTGGATGCGACATGGCGGCGGCGCGCGGTGGATGCGACATGGCGGCGGCGGCGAGTCCTAGGGTTCGGTACGAAGCGGAGAAGACAAGTGTTTATTTTTTGCCTTCGAGGGAAGGAGAAGGCGTGGTGGTGACTGGTATGCGGTGACTTGGGCTGATACAGTACGTGGTGGGTGGTTTGTTGGGCTTGCAGTGGGCGGCCTCAGCCCTTGGTGACGGCCCAGGACAGTCACCAAAAGTGTTCTATATTAACGGCGTTACCAGGAATTCTTCATTTCTTGTGACTGCTTGATCTAAACCCATCACGAAAAATAAATATACGATTTTTTCAATATTTTCTGCAAGTGTTTGGTGACAGTAGTGCTGAATTTGTCACCAAATGGTAGATTTCGTGACAGCCCCACTCAGCATGTCACCAAGATAATTATGGTGACAGTCATTTTATGGCTGTCATAAAATCTGTGGGGCGGTCACCAAAAACCAATTTTCTAGTAGTGTCTGTTTCCTTTAATTTTCTTTTCGTTTCTCGAATATCTCCCCATTTTGTTGAATTCATATCCTGCAAGTGACCTCTGGTGGTTTTAGACTTGTTCTCAACATTTTTTATTTATATATGCTTTGTTCCAATTTTTAGCTATATATATATATATATATATATATATATATATATATATATATATATATATATATATATATATATATATATATATATATATATAGGGTGAGCATTATTATTATATGTTATAGATATAGGTCTTAATAATGCTCAGGAAAATGACTGAAGACTGTCTCGAAACAAGCCAGCAGAAGGCATAAACCCTGATACTATTGTACATATGTCAGCCAAAATTATCTGTGCCGTGAGATGATGTGTCAAAGAATCTCATCATTGCAAGATTGAAAGGCATCGTCAAATGACAAAGCAAGAAAATGAACAAGCCATCTGGTGTCCTCGACGCTAGGAAGATCGTCCACATAAGGTCCTTGATACAGGACGAAGAAGGCTGCGTGTCCTAAATAAACAGGAAGAGTAATTTGCTCGCGTGGCTATAAAAGGAGGCTCTTGAGTTCAGAGCAGAGGCATCGATCCGTCAGCGCATTCCGTCGACCGAGCCATCCACCAGCGAGCACTCTCTCCCACCAGCAGTAGTAATCCACCACCTGTAATAGTAGAGTGTGTACATCCATTGTAATATCCCGCCTGTAAGGTAATCATCTCCCTCGTGTTTGTTTAAGTGTCTGGGGTTCCCGAAAGGGAAAGCCATATGTAAGCTATGCTTGTGGAAATGAAGTGAGTTATGCTTTGAAAATTCCCTCTGTGCTCTTAGTCTTGATCGTACGGGACGAGTCCCTATGCTAGGGATCCTATAGGAGAAGCCTCCGATGCGGTGTTTGGTCTAGCCCGGGGTGTGGCAGAGAGACCCTGTGACCTCGGAGAAGTGTTCCCTTCGGGTGGAACTGCCTAGGAAGGCGATAGGAACCCGTCTCGTATGCGCCTGACTAGGTTTATTTTGGGAAAAGCTTAGCCGCTCTTGAAGCAAGCTAGCGAGAAGTATGGCGAGTACCGAGTAGAATTTCTACGACTGATAGTTTCTGCGCCGGCCGTCCGTCTGGCCTCGCCAGCCAGATTAGATCCTGTAATCACACCCGCATATTTAAGCATATCTCGAATAATTGAAAGCGACGTCTGCGTTCCGAATAGTACCGAAGCACTACCTGAAGGAGTGCATATCCCACGAAGAATACAGCTCCCGCATAATTAGCATAATCCGCTTAGCAAGAATCGATGAATTCTCCACGGGAAAGAATCGGTAGTGGTACAACACTGGAGTGCCACTCAAGAGTGAGTGGTTCGCTACTGTAGCAGTGTGCTGTGAATAGTATCTCGAATTTGAATAGTAACCCGAATTTGAATAGTGCCTAGTCCCCGTCCGAATATTGCTGAATAAAACCTCCCTGTGTGTGCAGGTGTCGCCGTGAATATCGCCGTATATCCCGTGAATAGTGGCATCAGAGCCGGTTATAATTGAGAAGGTAAAGTTTTTAAATTTGGAAGTGAATAGTGGGAAAATAGTTAATACAAAAGAAAATATTAATATAAGGTGCAGAATAAACTCCCTTGAAGAACATATTTGGCATAGTTCAAATAGTCAATTAAATTTGCTTGTAGATTTAGTTCATAATCTTTATATAACTTGGGATAAGAGACAAGACGAGCTAGACTCAAAGTTTGAAAGGCTATACAAAGAATATAAAAAGATCGAAGAATCATATTCGCTTGCGCAAAATAAACTAAATTTAATTTCGCAAGTACTTGAGGAAGGAAAGACAGAGCAGCATAAATATTGTCAGAATACAGACTATATTAAAGAAGAATTTTCTTTATTATATAAGAAGTTAGGCTCTAAAGGAATCACAAAAGAACATGAAGTGTCACATAAAGATGACTGTAAGGAGATAATAAAACAAAATAACATCATACTCGAGCGGTTAACTCAATTATTAGATAAAGTTAATAGTGAAAGCACTGGAAGAGAGCTCGTGCTAGCCTCCACAGGAATAGTTTCTTCCACTACAGCAATAAATTCAGACAAATGGACTTATCTAAAGGTATCTGCAGAGGACACCAATCCCTCCAGCTAGTTAATAGAGATGCAAAACCTCTAACCTTAATGGATAGACTGAAAGGTAAAAGAGAAGACATAGAGAATCTTGAAGAGGTCATCGATGTTGATAAAGACTTAGAAAGATATCAGAAGGATACTTTAAGAAAAATACGTCCGTAGCAAATATATCATGTTTTCTGAGTTGTCAACTGCTCAGAAGGAGAAAGCTGAGTTTGAACTCGCCCTCGCAGGTGATGCCTTGGAACCATTGCTTGTCAGGTTTTCTGAGTGTGTGGACTCATCTGACTTGTTTTGTTTTGTAGCTCAACCCAAACTGACCAAGGATGACCTGGACGAGCTCGAGCTGTTGAGGAGGAATGCTCCTTTGGTGAGAGAAAGCGTGGCCAAGGCAAATCTTGAGGCTGAAAACAAAGCTAAGGCTTTATCGGCAGCTATCCGAGAAAAGGACGCCCTCAAGGTTGAACTGGACAACTTGAGGACTGACTCGGACCTCCTCCTTACTGAGAAAGAAGAGATTCAAGGTAAAGGTTGTGAATAAAGATCTTTGACCAGTCTCTTATATCTTTGCTGAATGACTTGGATTTTGCAGGTGAACTGGTGACTTTGAAAGAGGAGAACACTTCTCTCATTCAAAGCGCCAGAGCTGTCTGCCAGTTTACCTGGTCAGTGCCTCAAGAAATGCCCGAGGGTCCTCTGCATGCAACGCTGGCGCAAGCCCCTGAGGCACTGAGAGTTCATTGCAAGTCTGTCGCCGAGTATGCTGCTCGTCATACCTTAGGAGTGGTCAAGTCGCTGTACCCCAAGATTGACTTGGCATCTTGCAAGGAGGGCTATGCCAAGGGCACAACCATTGAACAAGCAACTCAACTGTCAATGGAGGCCGGTAGTTAGGGTGTTCCTTTGTCGCCATAGTTAGGGTTGTTAGGGATTCCTGTAAATAAAACAATGAAGTAGTCATATGCAGGATTGAATACTGAGTATTTTGATGCCACTAAGGGCCTGTTTGTTTGGGCTGGAGGTTTTGAGCTTTTAGAAAAGTTGGCTGTTTGAGTAGCTGAAAAACTGTCTGTTAGATTTATAATGTTGGCTTTTTTAATATATATTAAGCTTTTCAGCATGCCAAAAGTCAGAAAAGCACCTCTCAGCAAACTTTTCAGCTTTTAGTTCATTTCATCAGAAGTCAGCTTTTCAGCACTCCAAAAGCCAGATCAGAAGTTTGCTGTTTGTTTCAACTTTTCAGCTGGCCAACTTTTCAGCTGGAAAAGCCAGCTGAAAAGCTGAAACAAACAGGGCCTAAGCCCTTGAGGTGACCAAGTGTTTAATGATTTGCTTTTTGTCGTTAACTGTCTTATGTTTATGCACTCTTAGCCGTTTCAGCAGTATGAGACCGTGGGTCAGCATATGCGTAGGAGTTAGCGTGAGAGTTTCACAATCAGAGCAGTTGTAACAATTTATGTATGGTATGGGATGAGTGTTTGTCAGTCGGAGTTTTTTGTAGACTGTTTTCAGAGACCAGTTGCCTCCTTATGTTTATGCACTCTCCGTTGGAGCTTCACAATCAGGATGGGCAAGGCTTACTTAGTCATTCAGAAGAGATCCGAGACATATGCTCATGTATTGATTAGCCCCCTGGCTCTGTTGTGACTAAGGTAGTTAGTCACTACAGAGTCAAAGATGAAGTCAACAAAAAAGGATTTCATTTTATTCATGTGATGCATAAATAAGGCTGTGTACAAGTATGAGTCGCAAAAAATCTTTAAACAAAGAAGCGACGTAGCTGATCAATGTTGTGTGTATGTGGGAGAAGATGTCCGTTCTCTCGGCGTAGTTTGTATGATCCAGGCCGAGTGACTTCGTGTACGACGAAAGGTCCTTCCCAAACTGGTGATAGCTTGTGTCGGCCTTCAGTAGACTGGATCTTCTTGAGAACGAGGTCGCCTACTGAAAAGGCGCGATCTCGGACTCGGCGCTGGTGATAGCGTCTCAGCTTCTGAAGGTATACTGTGGATCTCCGAGACGCGTTTTCGCGCAGTTCTTCCAGTTGGTCAACGGATTGAGTTAGCTGCTCGTCAGATGACTCCTCCTGATAGTTGGTTACTCGGGGAGAACCAAATTCGAGTTCAGAGGGGAGAACTGCTTCTGCTCCGTAGACCAGGAAGAAAGGCGACTGTCCTATAGGACGGGTAGGAGTGGTCCTGAGTGCCTACAGTACCGCTGGGAGCTCTTGAACCCATCTGGAAGCATAAGACTTAAGTCGGTTGTACAAGCGAGGTTTTAGTCCTTGCAAGACCATACCATTGGCTCGTTCAACTTGTCCGTTGCTTTCAGGATGGTAAGTGGAGGCGTGGCACAATTTGATGCCGATATCCTCGCAGAACGCATCGAACTCTTTGTTCTTGAAATTGGCGCCGTTGTCAGTGATGATCCTGTTAGGGACGCCAAACCGGAACACTATGTCTCTGACAAAGTCAATTGTCCGGGAGGCGCTTAAGTCACGTATCGGCACTGCTTCGATCCACTTGGTGTACTTGTCCACCATAACTAAGAGGTGAGTGAATCCACCTTGGGCCCTTTTCATAGGCCCGACCATGTCAAGCCCTCAGATCGCAAAAGGCCAGGTGGGAGGTATGGTTTGTAGTGCTTGTGCTGGCATGTGTATTTTCCGTGCGTAAAACTGACAGCCTGTACATTTTTGAACAAGGCTGGTGGCGTCAGAGACTGCTGTTGGCCAATAGAATCCTTGTCGATAAGCTTTCCCGACTATGGTGCGAGATGCTGCGTGGTTGCCGCATACGCCCGAATGGATATCCTGGAGAAGTTGCTGGCCATCTTTCCAAGTGATGCACTTCATGTAGATGCCGAGTCCTTCGATATCTCTTCTGTCGGCACTTTTTTGGAACAACTCGCCATTGATGACTTTATACGCCTTGCTTCTTCTGAAGAGGGGTTCATACTCCTCCTTTTTGCTAGGGAGTTTTCCGTGTTGTATAAAGTCAAGGAACGGGAGCTGCCAGTCTTCTTCTTCCGGGTTCTCAGAGATGTCTACAGCCAAGGCTTCCGCATCAGGCTGTGGCTGCAGCGGCTCCTTTGGTGGAGCTTCTGAATCTTTCTTGATGGAAGAAGCGGTAATGACTTCCATGAAGACTCCTGGGGGAACAGGTTCCCGGCCGGAGCCTATGTTGGCTAGTCGGTCTGCTTTTTTGTTATGATCTCGGTGGACATGCACATAATCAAGTCCATCGAACTTGTCTTCAAATTTGTCGACCGCTTGAACGTAAGCTATCATGTCCTGGTGAACACAAGACCAGTGTTTCTTCAACTGGTTGATGACCAGGAGAGAATCGCCCCGTACTTCGAAATGTTGGATGCCGAGTGATGCGGCTATGCGTAAGCCGTGCAAGACAGCTTCATACTCGGCGGCGTTATTTGAGACTTTAAAACGTAGTTGTAGAGCATAACTCAACTCGTCTCCACTTGGGGAGATTAATAGAATGCCTGCTCCACCGCCTGAGAGTTGCAACGAGCCGTCAAAATACATGACCCACTCTTCAACCTTTTCGGGTTTGGGAGGAACTTGGGTTTCAGTGTACTCGGCTACAAAGTCGGCGAGAGCTTTCCCTTTCATGGCCGTTAGAGGCTTAAATGAGAGTTCATAGGTGCTTAGCTCAATGGCCCACTTTGCAATTTTGCCGGTCGACTGTCTATTCTTGAGAACGTCCCCGATGCCATGAGAGGTTATCATGACAATTGGGTGATCTTGGAAATAATGGATCAGTTTTTGGGAGGCCATCAGCAACCCGTAGGTGATCTTGTGGATGTGCGAATACCTGACCTTTGAGTCGGACAGAACCTCGCTGACAAAATATACCGGTCTCTGAACTTTCTGAACTTGAACGGCTTCTGCTCTTTCTACAACGAGGGCGGCGCTGACTACGTGAGTCGTTGCCGCGACGTAGAGGAGAAGAGGCTCGTGTGGGTCCGGAGGGACTAGCGTCGGAGGTGAACTCAGGAACTTTTTTAACTGGACAAAAGCGTTTTGAGCTTCCTCGTCCCATACGAATTTGTCTTGTTTTTTGAGGGGCTTGAAGAACGGAAGTCCTTTTTCGCCGAGTCGTGAGATGAAACGGCTCAGAGCCGCCATGCATCCTGACAACTTCTGGACATCACGCTGGCTCTCCGGGATCGGCATCTTCAGTATTGCTTCGACTTTTTCGGGATTAGCCTCGATGCCACGGTGGGTGAGGATATAGCCGAGTAGTTTGCCGGATGGAACGCCAAAGACGCACTTGTCGGGGTTGAGCTTCATTTTGAATTCTAGCATGCATTCAAAAGTGGCTCGAATGTCTTCGATAAGGTCATCTTTGTTCTTAGTCTTGATGACCACATCGTCGATATATGCCTCGACTTTGCGCTGCTCGAGAAGACGGGCCAGGCACTTCTGGATGCAACGTTGATATGTTGCTGCCGCGTTCTTGAGGCCAAAAGGCATTGTTAGATAACAATAAGCGCCAAAGGGAGTTATAAAGGACGTTTTGAGACAATCCTCCTCTTTGAGTCGGATTTGGTGGTAGCCAGAGTAGCAATCAAGGAAACTCAATAATTGACACCCAGCAGTGGAGTCTACAACTTGATCTATTCTAGGGAGCCCGAAAGGATCTTTTGGGCAAAACCTATTGAGATCCGTGTAATCAACGCACATGCGCCATTGCTTATTCTTTTTTCTAACTAACACAGGATTAGCAAGCCAGTCGGGGTGGAACACCTCCTTAATGAAACCGGCTGCTAAAAGCTTAGTTACATCGTTTCTAATGGCTTCTCTGCGATCTGGCGTGAAGCGTCGCAATCGTTGCTTGATGGGTTTGGTCGTCGGGTCGACGTGAAGAGCATGCTCGGCAATTTCCCTGGGGACTCCTGGCACGTCGGAGGGTTTCCAGGTGAAAATGTCAATGTTGTCCCGTAGGAAACTGACGAGCGCGAGTTCCTATTTGGCGTCCAAGGTTGTCCCGATGTTAGCCGTCTTCGTGGGATCACTCGGATCGAGAGTGATCTTCTTGGACTTGGGTTCAACAGGTTGGACGCTGGTCTTGGAAGCCTTCTTTGAAGGGACCGAGTTATCCGCGTTATTGGCGTCGACTTCGAGGCTGAGCATTGTCTTGCCGAGTTCTGCTTCTTGGGTTGCCGCGAGCTGGAGTGACTCAGCTTCACAAGTATAGGAAAGCTTGACGTCAGAGCAGAGTGTAATGACTCCTTTTGGAGTTGGCATCTTCAGAACTAAGTAAGTATAGTTTGGGATAGCCATGAACCTGGCTAGAGCCGGCCTGCCAATGATGGCGTGGTAGGCTGACTCAAAGTCAGCTACTTGGAAGCAGATGTGTTCTTTCCTGTAATTGCCGGGATCGCCGAACTAAACAGGGAGAGTAATCTGTCCGAGTGGTAGGGCTGAGGTGCCCGGGATGATCCCATGGAAGGGGGAGTTACTCGGCTGGATACTTCACCTTGGGATTTTCATATCGTCCAGCGTTTTGACAAATAGGATGTCAAGAGCACTCCCTCTATCTATGAAAACTTTACTCAGCTGGACACCATCGATGATCGGGGAAAGGATCAAAGGATATCTGCCCGGCTTGGGAATGTGATCTGGGTGATCTCGTCGATCAAAAGTGATAGGCACTTCGGACCACCTGAGATAGTGGGGTGCATCAACCGAGACCGTGTTGACAGTTCGGCTTGTAAGCTTCTGCTTGCGTTTGGACTCATATGCGTCTGGACCACCAAAGATGTGGAGACAGTGCTTGGGTTCTTGGTAATCATCTTGGTCGTCGTCATCCCCAGCCTTTGGGTCTGCCTCAGTCTTCTTGTTGGTGTATGTCATGAGCCCCTTAAGCTTCATGCAGTCGCGGAGCTTGTGAGAACTCTTTGGGCCGCCATGAAAGATGCAAGGCTCGTCGAGGAATTGCTCATAATTGGTGAGCTCTCGGGGCCCACGCTGCTTCTGGAACCGTGACTTGTCGGCTACGGCCACTAGATCGTTGCCCTTGCGCTTCTTGTCCTTCGAGCCTGATCCCTCAGGTCTGTCTGACTTGTTCTTGCCATCGTGGCGCCTGCGATAGGAGTCTTTGTCGCACTCGGTGCATAACTCGTTCTCCGCAGCATATGAGTCAGCTAAGGCCAGCATCTCTCTGACAGAGCCGGGATAGCCTTGACCCATCTTGTGGAGTAAAGGTTGGTCGGTGCAACCGTCAACAAAGGCCGAGATGACCTCTGTCTCGGTGATGCTCGGTATCTCGTTTTTCTTCTGCGAAAAACGCTGGATGAAGTCCCGAAGGGACTCGCCCTCCTTTTGCTTGATCATCTTGAGATCTCTGCTTTTGGCAGGTCTTTGTGCCATCGGCTTGTAGGTATCAATGATCGTGTGGCGGAGCTCATCCCAGGAGTTGATAGACCTGGGCGGCAAATTAGCTAGCCAATGTCTTAATGGTGGAGCTAGCATGATGGGAAGGTAGCAGGCCATGACAGCTTTGTTGCCGCCCGCAATATGGACGGCAAGAGAGTAGGTATTCAACCACTCGGCCGGATCTCCCTTTCCGTCATACTTCTCAACACCTGGCAGGCGCATTGACTCGGGGAATCATGCCGAGTTGCGGAGCCGTCGGGTGAGAGCTTGTAGTCCGTCGATGTCGGCTGAGTCATCATCCGAGTGACGGTCGTCATGTCGGGGGGAGCCGTTGCGGCGTGGAGGCGTATCTCGCCGTCGATCGTCGCGACGGCGCCTGTCGTGGTCGCGGTCACGGTATCGGCGATGATCATCATGGTGGCGGTCGTCATCACGGCGACCTCTCTCCTGATCGAGGTCCTCTTGGTTGCGACCGTTCCTACGTTGGCCATCTTCTCGGCGATCTTCTTGGCGATCTTCTCGACGTCGGTCGTCCCGATGCCTGTCGTCGTCGCGACGCCGGGCGTCACGGTGGTCGTTGTCGCGGTCCCGCTCTTCTTCTTGTCGGCGGTGTTCTCGTCGTGGAGCCTCGCGAGGAGGTGTGTCCCGAGGTGGGGTTCTCCTTGGCGGTGATCGCGCTGGCAGAGTCGGTGATCGATTAGGGGAGCGACATGGTGGCGAACGAGATCGTCTGGGTGACCGCCCGATTCCAAAGCGATCATAGTCATCCTGTCGGGCGCGTTCTCGGTCTTCTGACCTCTAGCGGCGTATGGCGTTGATGTCTTGTCGAGCATCAAACCCAGGTCGAGCTATCACCTGGCGGTGAAGATTCTGCTGGGTTCGTTGCCGGTTGGCACTCGGATTTTCCAGGAGCCTGCGCCTTCTGTTGGACGATGAAGAGCTGGGGCCCGAGAAGGAGTTTGACTCCTCAGGAGGGTGGCAGCTTTGGCGTAACACTTGGCCTTGTCGAGCAGAGGCGTGATGGCTGCTGGCGTGAAGTTTGGGTCGTTTATGGCCGCCTCGACTTGGTCGAGGATGGTCCTGTTGGCAACCATGTTCTGCTCCAGTGTCCGAAAGGCTTGATGACCGTTGACATCAACGAAAAGTGAACGTTGGAGATCGCGAGATCTGCCGTTGTTCCTTCTTGTAGGAGAACGAGCGTAGTCATCAGGATTTTCGTCTTCTTCAGGTATCGTACCGAGGGCACCTTGGTTGTTCAGTCAGGATTGGTGAGCCCGAGTTGCGGCTGCAGCAGAGGACTCAGCGTTCATCGCCGCTAGGGTCGCCGTGGCTGCTTCGTCAGCTGCCGTCGTGGCTGCCGGGGCAGGAGTGACGGTGTTTGCTGTCGGTGGTGGTCCTCCCGGCGGGGGTCCGGGTAAGTTGGCCGCGTTGCCGTCTTGAGCGGTCAGATCGCCGATTACAGCGAAGCACTCATACGACATGGGCGAGGATGAGCCGTCCGAGCTGTAGCCTGCGTTGGTTCCTTGATCTGTTGGCTCGTACATGGAATCCCAGATTGAGGTATCATAGGTGTCCATGTGATCTTCCCGGATGCAAGCAACCAGGTTGAAGGACATGTCCCCCTCTGATGCTAGTAGATCCTGCACGTCTCCTCGGAGAATTGTATCAGCAGAATTACGTAAACCGAAGGGAAACATACCATAGCACTGAGCCGGATAGTAAGTCAGGCTCGGCAGATTGGATCTGAAGCGGGTGTTCTCCAGGGCGGCTCTTATCTCGGCTGCCGAGTAGTCCGAGTAGGACTCGACCTGGAGCCTGGAGAAGCCGGACTCTAACTCGGCGAGAGAAGAGTCCGACTCGATCTCAACCGCGTGAATCGGCGAGTTGGTGGGGACGAGATTGCCGGTGGTGTTGGCGACGAACTCCAAGCTCCCGAAGGTGAGCCGGGCGCCTGGAGCGAAGTTGTTGATGAAGCGATCCATCGTACTCGACGAAGAGGATCCCGACGCACCCCCTACCTAGCGCGCCACTATCGAGGTTTTAGGGCCTCGATAGATTTGTTATAGGGGCGAAGGGACCAAGAATACGATGGTGAACACGAGACAAAGAGTTTAGACAGGTTCGGGCCTCCCGGAGGATAAAAACCCTACGTCCTGTATGAGGTGGTCTGTATTGCGTGTCTTTGAGATGAGATCCCTGCCCGCCTTATATGATCGGGGGTACAGGATTACATGGAAAGAGTCCTAGTCGGATACAACATGGAAATACTTGGAGTACAAGTCAAGAAGCCCTTTCAGGTCATGCCGAGTAGTAGAACCTTCCATCTTGCGTCGTGGGCTACTCGGTCTCTTTTGGGCTGGCCCGACTACCCTTGTTAGGTTACTCGGCCATTTGGTCTTGAGGGTACCCGGAGGTCATGATAACGACAGTACATGACTTGAAGGGCAAGGCACTTCCGGGGATACATATGGCAATCCGTGATATACAATATCTAGCCTACCAAATATACTCTAACAAGTTTGCCAGCATAAATATTCATACATATTCTTTTTTTTCCATTATGTTAAAGTGAAAGTTTACCATGCCACTGGAGAACACTGAACACCACCGTTGGCCGCTGCCACACCGTCAAATATGGAAAACAGTGTTCTGTACTGCGGCATGCGCCAGGCCATATACTTTGTTTGAGCTGCCACTATTATTTAGTGATTAATTAGCAATTTATGTACTGTAAATACCCTACTACTAGTGCAAATGTGTGATATATTATTACTATTTTACATTAATCGTTTCGAGAATATATATTTTTTTGGGAGTTGGGGGGGGGGGGGGGGGGTGGGGGGGCATGGCCCCCTTTATATTCTACAGAAAGCTCTGTCAATGACACAATGTTGAACCGCAAGGTGACGGAGGCATCGAAGCCCTGACGATGACATTTCCAAAGGTTGATTTGTGTGTTGTCTTGGACAGAAGGCCGTCACATGTAGATGCCCATAAATAATGTCAGAATGAACGATATAGGGCAGATTGCTGAGGGACGCGGTCATGAATGGATTTAGGACTTTGCAGTGTTCTTTCGAAGCGCCATGCATAGAATGCCACCAATTGTCGCCAGGTAGAAGCTTTCCATGGCAAAGTAGCTGTTTTTCCCCTTGGACATCTTCCCATAAGGGAAAATGCTTCATGCATGACTCATTTGTCCAACTTTGTTCCGATCCATTGTTTTAGCCTATTTGATTAATTCATGAGTCACCATCTAAATGATTTCAGCCATTTGATTTCTTGATGGTAAGGTAGTCTACTAATGAGTCATACCTATAGTAGTACTGTCGTACCCTATTTCTGGAGTACTAGTGCTTACTGTATCAGTCCCTGGATCAGACGCTGATACGACACTTTTCACAGAATAGCATCTCAGGGTCATACATTTGATAATATTACCAAGTCTCATTACAAGCCTTTATATTACAAAAGGTCTTTTTACAATGGCCAAAGGCCTTATTACAACACGACACAAACACCACACTGGAGTGCCACTGAGGACAGTAGCACTGCACTACAACTACTGCAACGGAAGACTGAAGCGGGGACCACACTACAGGCAGACTTGCGCGCAGACAGGACCCTACTCTTCATCACCATCACCTTGGAAGTTATACTCTGGTTCTTCTTCTGAATGATTGAAGCAAGAGTGAGTACATAAGGTACTCAACAAGTCCTAACACAAGGGTGAGAAGTATGCGAGGGAAAGATCAAGGGTAAAGGCTAGGGTTTGACAAATCGGCCGAAAAGCCAATTTTTAAGAAAAGGTTTATTTGGAAAACAAAACGGATTTTTGCAAAACTAAGTCAAGTAAGATTTTGAACTTAGTGAGGTTGGTTTGCCCTGGGGGAGATGCATTCATCCCGCCAGTTCTCAAGTTTTACCGCTGGCCGACAACCAACACACGGCTCCAAACCGGTGTATTCCAAAACACACACGCCAAGGATAACTCACGCAGAAAAATCTAATCATAGTGTGGCCAATGCTTTCGCGTTGTCCAATACCGTGGAACACGGCTATCCGGATAGATTCATAACCTCGGCCGAGGGTACACAACTTTCCCCACAAGGTGGTCCAGTCCTACCTATCGTCATAGTTTGGACTGTCCCACTAAAGGTTCCGTACCTACTTGGTACCACCACGGCATCCCCCATGGACATCACCAGGGGCTTCACAATCAATAATATGGCCAGATTCACAAATACCGGATCTCGAACACCCACCAACGAACGAGTCTTCTCCTGGGATTCCGTTGCAATCTCCTGCCTCCGGGGGGTACCGGGTGAGTACTAGTAGGGTGTGATTCCAATCCCATGCCCATTCATGGCTTGTGGTTGCGCGTAAGGTGCTAGGCAAAGGCGGCACAAGAACCGGTCCTTATACGACCGAACCAGGCATCTTCAATAGCCAGTCCTTACGAGGAAAGGCGTCCCAGAGATAGCCTCCCCACTGAGGACTACCTTGCCTGATCCCGCCAAAACATTCCCCACTAGGGTTGCACTTATCATTAAACCACCCACTTTCACTTTTACACACACCACCAAGAACCCACACATTTTAACACCAAAAACATGTGTAGCAAAATTAATTATATACACAGTGTAATAAAGTCCTAAGCAGCATTTTCATCCAACATATCATTAAGAATTAATGATGTTGGGACCTAGGGTTAACAATGGAAACAGGGTATAAGCAATATCAAGGATAGGCATCATCAAGTATTAGGACATTCTAAGCATATAAATCATTTTTTAAATAATCATGCATGATTTATTTGCAAACAAGCTCTAATTAGGATATTTTATAAACATAGGCGCGATATGGTCAAGGGAGGTTAGGACTTGCCTTCAAAGCCTTCTTCCTCTAGTCCCTCCTCGTAGTCGGGGTCCTCGTGCTCTTCCTCAAAAGCTTGATTATCTAACGATTAAAAGCAAATAAAAGGCGAATAAATCTACCGCTTAACAATCAATAAAACAATCATTAAATAAAGAAAAATCCAAATAAACAGAAAATAGAGATGGCTTTGGTGTAGATGAATAGACAAGGTTTTAGAAGAATTTAGGTGCAAGGAACTCTGAATTTGGAGCTAAGATGAAATAGTTATGAATTTTTGAATGAATAGGAGAGAAAAAGATTAGGAATTGATCAACTTAATTAAGTATAATCAACATCCTAATTTTCCAGAGGTGTACAAAGGTTGCAAAGTGGTTAGAAAAGAATATAGGATTTTTGGGAATTTATTGGGAATTTTCTGATATTGGAAAAGTGTTCAAAATTGATTTCTGTGTACAAACTCGGGTGTACTTAGCATTAACAGATGAGATGGGTGGCTGACATGTGGGGTCAGAGGGGCCGGGTTACTATGCGGGACTGTGTGGTGGACTCGGTCCATGTGGGTTGTGGACCGGCTGGGGTTACGCGGGGTTCAGCGTGGACCGGGTGCACCACGTGGCTGTGACGACTCGGTCACACGGGCCCGCGGGGTGACGTGGCGTGCCACGTCAGTGGCCGACGCGGCACGGTCCGGCGCGGCGGCGGTGGCGCGCGCGCGGCAGCGCGGCGTCGGAGCGCTCGCCGGCGGCAGCTGGGGTGAACAGGGGGCGTGTACGAGTGGCCGGGAGGCACCTACGCAACGCGGTGAAGCTGGTGCGCCTACGTGTCGACGTGCGTGGGGGTTAGGGCGACGGCGCGGGGTCGCCGGAGTGCGGCGGCGGGCCGGAGTGCGTGGGGAAACAACACGTGTGTGCGCGGGAGCAGTTCTGGGTGAGCGCGGACGTGCGCGTGCGCACGTGGATGCTGCGTGTGGCCTCAGCCAGGCCGGGGAGAGCCCCACGGCGGCCGGAGATGGAGAGGGAGAGGGGCGGAGCGGCGGTGCTCGGCGCGGGCAGGCTTCGGGTTTGTGAGGAGGAAGAAGAGGGGGTGCAGGTGAGGGAGAGAAGAGCGGGAAAGCTCACCTTGAGCTTGGCTGGGAGTGGGGAGTGGCGGAATACGGCGGCGGGGTTCATCGGAGCTTTGCCGGAGTTAAGGGGAAAAGAGAGATAGAGCTCGGGTGTGCGCGGAGGAGTGAGCGGTGGCGGAGGAAGAGAGAGGAAGGCTCAGGGCGTGCTTTATAGCCGCGCAAAGGCGGTGCGCGCGGGAGAAAAATCTCCAGCTCCGGCGAGATATTTCTCGCTGGACGGGACGTCGACGCGATGCGCAATGGCGGTTCCGGCTCGGTGACGCGGGCGCGGAATGGGCGCGGTGTGGCTGCAGGGCTTGCGACGAGACGAGGGGTGCTGTGCGCGACGTCACGGAGGAAGGGAAGAATGGAGGCTCGCCGGAGTTAGGGTTTCGACGCGACGGGCGGCGCTGTGCGACGGGACGGGACGGGGAAAGGAGCGATGTGGCTCACGTGTGCGCGGGGACGACTCCTGTGTGCTGAATCGACGGGTCGACGATCTTCGGCAGCTCGGTATGGGCGGCGGCGCGATTTGCGCCGGCAACGCGAGGAGGGAGAAGGGGATGCGGGCTCCACCTGTCGGCGACACGCGCGAGAGGAAACGGGCCGGACGGAGTTGGGCCGGAAGAGGAGGAGATGGGCCGGAATGGGCTGGCGCAGAAAAGAGAAGAAAAAGAGGGAAAAAGAGAAAGGAGCTGGGCCGGCTGGAGATTCGGCCCGAGATGTTTTGGAGCTGGAAAAGATTCAAACTATTCTAGAATTTGAATTTGAAGGCAATTCAAATTCGAACAAAAACAAAAACCGAACAAAAACTTAAAATAAAAACAATAAACTCCAAAAATGCATATGATGACCTTTGTGCATGGTATAAAATTCAAAAAAAAAATTTAGCTTGAGCTCTAACTTAATCTAGAAAATTGTTTTTAGTTGAAATTTTTTTAAAAGGGTCAAATTTTAAGGGTTTTTTGAATGAGCACAAAATTGAGGGCGCTACAAGTACTCCCCCATGCTATGATTTTCACTCTTTATCTTCGTATTTCAAAGAACACCATAGAAAACATTCTTTGCATTTAAATTCTACAGATTTTGTATTTTCAATTATGGCTTATATTTCGTGCTTTCTTGTTTTGGGCAACTTTTATTTTTTTTATCCCTACTCATTATAGGGACTACTAGCCAATGCTTTTGTGTGACGAATTGATAATGATGTTATGATTGTTACGATAAAATAATTTACTATGTGGTTTAAACTACGGATCAACGGGTTCTTAGTGTACTTACAATGCGAGTTTCATTTTTCTATAAATGACTCGTCATGTCAATGTTTTTGATGACGTGTCAAACTAGTAATTAATGACAAAAAAAAAGAAGAAACCAGTTTTATCTAGATGAAATTTGTTTTGGCACTATTTCCAACAGAGTACACTGTTTTCAATACTATGAAATACCTTGAAACTGGCATTGGAGGCACTTGTCTCATTTCATATGGGTAATAATTAAATGCTATAGCAAGCATAAGAAATAACAATACGGAACCATGCATTGGAGAGGAGTATTTCATTTGCTTTCTATATGATGTGGCACTCTTGAGATCTACAAAATGAAACACTTCATTGAGACTAGCCTTATGAGCTTTTTTTGTTCGGTGGACCATCTCCATGGGAAATCTCTGTCTCGTTCGATAGGCCCTTCTCTGCTCTTCTATTTCCCCTCCATGGCATCGATCTGGGTGCATCGTCACTGCAGACGCAGTCACGCAGGCGGCATGACAGGTAAAAACGTCACATGGGAAGACATTAACCTGGAGATGTCATCTATGCCCTCACAGGAGAGCTCATCCCCTTCCCCAGGCAGGGGGTCGCGCAGCTCGGCTTCTAGCTCGGGCTTGAAAGAATCCATGAGCGCCGACCGTCATGGCATCCGTTGCCTTGACTGCAGCCTCGGTGGCCACAGACGACAGGCCGTCACCGGAGCTTATTACTGCCTTGTGCCCTGCCTCTTCTGCCACCTCCATTGCCGCGAGGAGGTTGCAGTTCGAGAAGTAGAGACAGTCCACGACGTCGTGCCCGGACAATAAAACGTGTCGCCGTACTTGGAGCGGAGGACTGCGAGCGCGTTGAACCCCGAGCATCAGGTGGGTGCAGATCCTGCTCAAGATGCTAGAGTGACAGGACCCTGGCCACCTACGTTGGTGAGCTATTTGTCCATTTTTTATAGCTATCCTTGGTGCAGCAACATGCAGGTTTGTCTTGATGAATTCTTTTGCTGCTGATCTACTCTGCTATGTAGTTCAAAACAGAGCAGTCCAGTTTTTTTACAGCCTAGAAATGGTTGTCATGTGAGCTCTGATCTCAACTACAAATGATATATCTATATGCTGTTGCAGTTCAGTTTTTTACAGCTGAAATTTCTCTTGGATCGGCAGTTCATAAATGCTACAAGTTTTAAATGTTTGGTGCATCTTTCGGTTTCATCTTTGTAGGTTTGCATCTTCCAATTTTGTCCTTTTGTACTTACAAGTTTTAAATGTTTGGTGCCTGGTGCTCTTTGTTTTTGGCAAATATGTAATCGATAGCGCCTAGACTGAACTCCTAAATCCCATCACACATGTAATTATGGGCCATATTTGGGCCGTCCCATTAATACAAATGGAAAATCAGGTGGGGAGTCTTTCCCCCCGTTGACCAGTCAAAAAAAAACAAGTGTTTCATCCTCCAGTTTCAGAACATGAAAGGTCACAGAGGTTTGTGGACATTTGCAAGATCAGGCATCTGTGATAGTTTAACTTAGTTCCTTGCTACCTGCCCTTTGAAGTTCATAGGTTACTTGAACTGGCCAGCTGTGGACCATCTGATTAGTGAAATTTGATTTGTATGGCCTGGAGATATGATCAAGCTGTACGATTATTTTTGTATTAGTTAAGTTAATTGGAGATGGTATTACCTGTATTGCCAGTTTACTACATATTGCTTGTTACAATGTGAGTTTCATTTTCAATAAATGACTCGTCATATCATCGTTTTTTATGATATGCCAAACTAAGTAATGAAGAAAGAGAAGAAACCATTTTTATCTAGATGAACATTGTGTTGGCACGGTTTCCGACATAATACATTGTTTTCAATACTATTAAATACCTTGGAACTGGCATTGGAGGCACTTGTCTCATTTCATATGGGTAATAATTAAATGCTATAGCAAGCATAAGAAACAACAATACCAAACCATGCATTAGGAGGAGTATTTTATTTGCATTCTATATGATGTGGCACTCTTGAGAACTACTACAAAATGAAACACTTCATTGAGGCTAGCCTTATGAGTTTTTTGTTCGGTGGACCATCTCCATGAGATATCTCTGTCTCATTCGGAAGGCCCTTCTCTGCTCTTCTATTTCCTCCATGGCCTCTGGGTGCATCGATCGTCACTGCAGACGCAGTCACACAGGCGGCATGACAACTAAAAACGTCACATGGGAAGACATTAATCTGGAGATGTCATCTATGCCCTCACAGGAGAGCTCATCCCCTTCCCCAGGCAGGAGGTCGCGCAGCTCGGCTTCTAGCTCGGGCGTGAAAGAATCCATGAGCGACGGCCGTCATGGCATCCGGTTTGGTGTGTTTCGTCGCCTTAACTGCAGCCTCGGTGGCCACAGACGATAGACGGACAGAGTCGTCACGGGAGCTTATTACTGCCTTGTGTCCTGCCTCTTCTGCCACCTCCATTGCCGCGAGGAGGTTGCAGTTCGAGAAGTAGAGACAGTCCACGACGTCGTGCCCGGACAATAACGTGTCGCCGTACTTGGAGCGGAGGACTGCGAGCGCGTTGAACCCCGTGTACGTACGCAGCATCAGGTGGGTGCAGATCCTGCTGCCCGCCCGGCGGGACATTGACGAGGATGTAGTAATGGTACTATACGCCTCTATTTCGATTTTGATGATGCAATCCCGGCAGCAATGCAGTTTACAACTCAATCGGCACGCGAGCTGCGGCAGTCTTCAGCTCCACTAATTTCTACCCCGTATGCAGATATTTTTTTTCCCGAGGAGCACAACGAATCTTAGAAAATCCGGCACAAAATATCATTGCTGACTTAAGTCGATTGACAATTAGAGGAATTAAATCCGTATATTATTGCATTCATCTTTTGTTTTGATTGTGCACAATGCGAGATGTATGAGCAGATAGCTAGCTAGTTCGGGTTGGGATGGATCTAGTCGTCGCAGCAGTAACAGGCTAGCGCCGAGCACTTGCCCCGTTTGAAGCCCAGGTTCTTGCAACATTCGTTGCAGTGGCCTGGCCTCAAGCAGCGCGCCATGCAGCGGGGCTCTGCGAAGATTGTGCTGCCGCACATCCCTTGAGCGCCGGCCCGCGCGACCATGCCCTCCTCTTCATCCATCCAATCAGAGATCGAAATTCTTGGTTCATTATCTTATATATCAGCGGATTCACAAGCACGATATCAATTAGAGAGACACCGAAAATGCACTTACCAGAGGCGATGACAATGACCATTAGGAGGATCAACGGGAACACAAGTTTCTTCGTGCCCATCATCACCTCCATTCGCCTGCTGCTTGTTTGATCAGTCCTGTGTTGCGCAACAAGATCACGCCGGGTAGGATATAGAAGAAGAAGATGATGGAAGGATGGCATATTGTCTCTACCTACAGCTATATATATATTCTAGAACCATTTATTTATGGAAATATTCTTAGGAGAAGAATTGATTGAGAGTTTATTTGGCGATAATTCTGTTTTGGAAGTGAATGATATGGAGAGTCAGCGGAGAAGCGTGCGTGGATCATGGGCCGGGCCCGACTTGTGAGATATGCATACGTATGGAATCCGTTGCTGCCCGCAGATCATTCGTGCCTGCAGATTTGTGAGATACGCATACGTATGGAATTCGTTGTGAGATATGCATACGTATCGAGGGCAGATCTTCAATGATATTGTCCTGTACTGTGGCTACATTAATGCCTGAATTTTTCCTGGTTCACTTTACTTTAGATCTTTCTTTTATGATGAACAGATCGTACCAATGTAGGCAATTATCGAGTAGCTTAGTATTTTCACGGGCATGCACTTGGTGCTCAAGATGCTAGAGTGACAAGACCCTGGCCACCTACGTTGGTGAGCTATTTGTCCATTTTTTATAGCTATCCTTGTTGCAGTAACATGCAGGTTTTTTGACACTCTTAATATCTCTCTTAAGAATATTAGATACTCTTAATCACTTTGCATGGATGCTATGTTTGACATCACCGAGGAAGCTGGTCAATTTGAATGATCGACTGAGTAAAGGTGATAAATGTTGCTGAAACGGTCATTCAGATTTTAGCTTCTGAAATTTCCTTTCGTGGTTTCAAGTATGGAAAATGAAATAGTTTGTCTTAATGAATTGTTTTGCTGCTGATCTACTCTGCTATGCAGTTCAAAACAGAGTAGTCCAGTTTTTTACAGCCTAGAAATGGTTGTCATGTGAGCTCTGATCTCAACTACAAATGATATATCTATATGCGATCGCAGTTCAGTTTTTTACAGCTGAAATTTCTCTTGGATCGGCAGTTCATAAATGCTAAAAGTTTTAAATGCTTTGTGCATCTTTCAGTTTCATCTTTGTAGGTTTGCATCTTCCAATTTTGTCCTATTGTACTTACAAGTGTTTCATCGTCCAGTTTCAGAACATGAAAGATTACAGAGGTTTGTGTACATTTGCAAGATCAGCTATATACAAGATAGTTTAACTTAGTTCCTTGCTACCTGCCCTTTGAAGTTCATAGGTTACTTGAACTGGCCTGCTGTGGACCATCTGATTAGTGAAATTGATTTGTATGTTATGGCCTGCGATCAAGCTGTACGATCATTTTTTGATTAGTTAAGTTTATTGGAGATGGTGTTCCCTGTATTGCCTGTTTACTACATGTTGCTTGTTCCATGTACTGGAGATGGTGGATATTACCTCCGCAGATCGTTGTATCGGTGGAGCGGACACGGTTCGTTCCGTGGGTGGACCACGCCCATCGTGAATCTTCATGCATGAGCCGCATATGGTGTCGAGCAGAGCCTCCTCACGGTGGGCGTCGACATCCTCGTCGTCGTTGCCGCGGCAGCAGCACACGGCGGCCGCGCGCGTGGTGCTTGTTGCTGATGGCCGGGCGCGTGGTGCTTGTTCTTGACCGTTTCTGTACGTTCGCCGTGAGTCTGTCGTTTGAATTCGGAGACGAACAGGGGGAAGAGTACTCGAACAGGACCCTGGTACCGCGTACCGGCCGGCTCGTCAAACTTTCAGCGCTGGCGCTGCTCCTGTTTAGTTGTCATCTCCGGTGGACATCATCATGACCTCCGATCCAGCTGCTTACTCCGGCACGGTCAGCAGGACCTTGATATATTATTACTTGTGTGTATCTCTAATGTTTCTCGATCACCAAATCAATCAGATCAGAGTACATGAACTTCTTTTTATCTCAACCGCGAGATAGTGCAGCGAGCCCAAGTACATCCACGAATGAAATTCAAAAGACAAATGAGGAACCACGTGAGGAATCCTCGTCGCAGTACTAGTTTGCTTGGGAGTTTTGGGTTGCCTCCAACCACACGAAAGGAGGTGCATGACGGACTCTGCATTTTGGATACACCCCTTGCATTAATGTAGCAATTAAATGAGAATTTGTTATGCTGCACATGTATATATAGATGGAAGATAATATACATATTTCTTTTCGGAAACTCTATTCCGCATCTTTTTTTTTCTTTTTTTTTTGAGGCGAACGGCAGGGGAGTCCCCTACCTTTTTCTATTAATTTTCCAAAATTTATATACATGATACAAGGCCCTAGGCCCAAAAAAGACCCTAACAAAGAAAGTTAAGAGATATTACATAGCCAATCTTCCAACAAAGGCTTTACGCTAGTCTTAGCCTTCAAGACTACTAGCTTAGTTGCTCCTTGAAACTCTGTTTCCATCGCAGCAGAGATAGTGTTCCTTGGTCGAAGATAATATTGTTTCTGTGACACCATATACACCAGCATGCCACCATGAGGATTTCTCGAAAAATTCGTGAACCAAACTGCTGTCTTGCCTCAAGAAGCATCTGGCCTGGTGTCAAATTGAGGTTCCAATTGATCCCAACAAAACGCCAACACCATTGGCTGAAGGGGCATTCAAAGAACAAGTGAAATAGAGTTTCATCACTGTTTGTGTTGCAAAGAACACATTTGTAACTGGCTAGCACCATGGTTTTCCTCCTGAGTAGATCTCTAGTGTTTAACCTGTCACGCAATAGAAGCCAGAAGAAAATTTTTTGATTACCCCTGCAACAAGCATGCCACATCCATTTGAACCATGGAGATACCATTACTTGGCCAATAAGTTGCAGGTACGCTTTCCTGGAATAAAACTTGGTAGAACCCCAAATATATGACCATTCATCATGTTCTGATGCATTAAGCTGTATTTGCTCAAGCCTAACATTCAATTCTTGTAATTGGTCTGAGGCCTCCATGGAAAGTGGCAGCCAAAAGAGCCGTTCTACATCTGAGCTGATGAAGTGTTTCACAGATATTTCCTTGTTCAAAGCAAATGAGTATAACTGTGGGTACTGCCATTTTAGCACACCCAAGTCCCACGTATCATGCCAAAAGGAGACTGAGGCTCCATCTTTCACTCTACATGATGCCATCATAAAGTAATTAGAGGCCAACTTGATGACACTTTTCCACCAGAAAGAACCTCGTGGACGACATTCATGAGGGGCCTTGTTCTGGTTCTGATATAGGTGCTTCCATGTGAGTTTAACCCAAGGAATATCCATCTTGTTATAAAACTTATGGAGAAATTTCAACAAGAGGGCTGTGTTATGCGTTCTGAGATTCACAATGCCTAAGCCACCCTGATCTTTGTGTCGAAGTGCATGCTTCCAGGCAACAAGACATCCCCCTCTTCTGTTGATGTCACCTCGGTCCCATAGTGAGTGTTTCCGATAAATGTCCACTTGGTCAATCAGAGAAACTGGCCATTTCAATGTACACATGTAGAAGGTAGGGTGTGCTGTCATAACAGAGTTGACCATGAGAAGCCTGCCATGATAGGATAAAAATTTATTCAAGCCCATCATACTTTTTTCTATTTTGTTGAGCACCGGCATGAACTCATCAATAGAGGGTTTAGTTGTCCCCAAGGGCAGACCGAGATAGGTGAAAGGCATGGCTGCAACCGTGCATCCCAGGGTTCTTGCCAGATGTTCTGCTTTATCAGCCTCAATGTTTATTGGCACCAAAAAGGATTTTTCATAATTGACACGAAGTCCAGTGGAGTCTGCAAATGTTCTAAGTAATCCTTTCAAACATAGAAGCTGTGTTGCATCAGCTGGGAGCACAATCAAGGTATCATCAGCGTACTGTATGATTGGGTAATCTCCTCCAAAAGAACTGCCCAAAGGATGATGTATCACATTCCTATTAGCTGCTTCGTTAATCACTGATTGCAGCAGATCAGCTGCTAGCACAAACAGCAAGGGAGATAAAGGATCCCCTTGTCTAACTCCCCTTTTGCATTTGAAAGGTTTTCCTGGAACCCCATTCAAAAGTACCGAGGAGCTTCCTGAGTTCAGAATTTGTCTAATCCAAAGAATCCATTTCTGTGAGAAGCCCTTTGCCTGAAGCATACTAAGAATCACATGGTGCTCGAGTTTATCAAAAGCCTTCTCGAAGTCTAGCTTCAGCAGGACAATTTCTTTCTTTTATTTATGACAGATATGTAGAAACTGATAGGCCCAGGCAAGGCAATCCTGTATGCATCTACCCTTGAGAAAACCATATTGGTTTTCATGCACCACTGTAAGAATGACACTTTGCAGCCTGTTTGCGATCAGTTTTGTCAATAATTTCAGAGAGTAGTTGAGCAGAGATATAGGTCGGTAGTCATTCATAGTACTAGGGCTGTCCTTTTTGGGTATGAGCACAATGAAGGAGTTATTGATGCTCTGTATATCCAGATTACCAGTGGCGAAGTCCCTGCATAATCTCAGGAAATCTTCTTGGATTAAATGCCAGCATTTTTTCATGAAGTGACCATTGAAACCGTCTGG
>RWGY01000508.1:0-12506 GCA_007726485.1 Eragrostis curvula
ACCGTCTCAGCTTAATTGTGTAGGGCCCGCAGGAACAGGTGCATGACAAAGAGCGCTCGAGGGGCCCACGGCCGACCCCGAGGGCACATACAAGTTCCGCCTCGCCCCGACCCCCAGTCGGGCGGGCCCACGACTTCCGCCTCGCCCGACCCCCAGTCGGGCGGGCCCACGACTTCCGCCCCGCCCGACCCCGAGTCGGGTGGGGTCCACGAACTTCACTCGCCCGACTCCCAGTCGGGCGGGCCCACAAGCCGCGCTTCGCCCGACCCCGAGTTGGGAGACTTCGTCGAGAAGATTTTCCTCTGACAAGGAGGACAGGCATTTACGACGAGTAGCTGGGGAGCCTTAACTCTACCCAGCAACTCATATACTTGCAGGGCACGCGATGTGACCCGCACAGTGGCGCCCGTCCCATCTCGCGGCGCCGCCTGACACCTCGAGTACAGCAGCGGGATGGCTACGACATCATCATCACCCTGAACAGGGACGAAAGACCGGACCGGCGACAAGACGGCCGCGACAGTTTGGGTTGACATCTCGACCACCTGCCCGGCGACCGGGCTGACAGGACGCCGCCTGACTAGGGCCACAGTGGCAGCTAGGGTTCAGACTAGTGCGGCGTGTAGCCGCGCTAGCCCACAACTCGGAAGCCCCGTTCCCATTTGTAAACCGGCTCATTCCTTGATACTATAAAAGGAGAGCTGGGTGCATGAGGCGAGGGGATCGGATCCCCGGATAGATAGACGAACACCGACATAGAAATACACACGAAGAGGCTTGGAGTTTTTCTCCTCCCTCGTCAACACTTGTAGCTCCCCTCTGCAAGTCGAAACACGAACCACCCACGAACTGGACGTAGGGCATCGATTGCCTGAACCAGTATACATCTCGCCTCTCTCGCAAAACCCTCGCCATCACAGAAGACTGTCAGGCGCCGTAGTTACAAATTTACTTGTCGGCCGGTTTCTTAACACCGACAAAGATCATGATAGAAATAGCAAGCTCATAACAACTATATGAATACTTGTATTCCATAGATTAAATAACAAGTCTTACAAAGAGAGAGAAAGGATACAAGAGCGCTACCCAATTCTCCACAAGACTTTGGGAGCAATAGGGCAACCCACTACTCAGCCTAGCACTACCTAGAATTGCCTCTAGCTCTAGTGTGAGGAGGAGGGAATGATCCTTGTGTATTGTGTGTCTTGGAAGGAGGGGGGGTACCCCTCCTTATATAGGCTTTGAAGGTCGGTAACTTTGAGGCGGTTCCCGAGGTCGGTGGCATTTAATGTAGGGGGAACCGACCTCCAGAGGTCGGTAACAAACCGCCACGAAAAGTGGGACCCAGGGGACCACCCTGCCAGGTCGACCGACCTGGCCAGGGGGGGTCGGCCGACCTGTATCTGGCCCCTCCTGGGCTGGGCTTTGGCAGGTGGCTCCCCCTCTGGGTCTACTTCTCTGGTCCAGGTGCATTTGGCCTTAGTTGTGTTGGACTTTGACGAGATTTGGCCTTTTGTCTTGGAGTTGTATTCCCGCGGCGAACGTCGAGTTTGTAAAAGTGTTGTTTCGTCGCCTTGGGGCATGGTTTCACCTGGATTTCTCCCTTATTCCACCAGCACACTGAAATCTAGAGGTACATGTGGAAATAGGTTATTCTTAAATAAAATGCGTGTAAGAAATGCTCAGTCCTTCTTATTTATTGAGCTAATTGACGGTCGAAATTGGTCCGTAACGACCGTCAACAACTCCCCCAAGCTTACCCCTTGCTCGTCCCGAGCAAGAAGTATGACTTTAGGTTGTTGATCAGGAGTTGCTACAATGCCTACTTCTCAAAGGTACCAAGTGTGTAACAAAGATACTCATCCTTGAGTTGAATAAATTGGCCAAGATAACTCGCCCTTTTCCCTTAGTCCTTGTGGGGCTTTTGCTTTATACTTCACCTTGGGCGGTTGAGAGAGAGAACGGTGTACGAGCATTTGTTTTCTCATTCCTTGTCTTGCTTTTATTCTCCAGAGGTTTTCAAAAAGATTTTCAAAAATAAAACCAAGTTCCTCAAGTGATACTCTCGAATCGCTTAAGTGGTGTTTTCATTCCTCACCAAGGCATGTGTGTTGCCTCATCCTACATCTAATAGGCTTTTGTGGAGCTCAAGGTAGGATATGAAGAGAGGCATACTTGCATTCATATTTTGCAAAACCAAAAGAGTGGATCCACGGAGATAGCAAGCCATACAATCAAAGATCAAGATGTGCAAGTGTGTGAGTGGATGGTGGTGGTGTATGTGACTACTCCTCTTTTTGTTCACCTCTCTTTATTTTGTATTTTGGGGCATGGCTATCTTTTCTTCTTTCTTTTTCCATGCTCAAAATGAGAGTAGATTTTGTCTCTTTCTTTTCATCATGCTCATCTTTTGTGAGCTTTATTTTCTTTCTTTCTTTTGCATAGCCATGCCTAATTTTGATATTTCAAGAGAGGTGATAAATTGTGAGGAGTGTCTTTATTTTGGTGGATGGTATGACATGTTGCTAACTTCCGGTGTAGAAGTTTAGCATATGAGGTGGAATGTGTACGTGATCTTGATCATGAGAGTATGGAGAGCATCTCACTAGGGTCACACAATTTTGATAAAGCTCAATGAAATGACAAGCAGCATATGTAAGGTTTTTCATTAAGTACTACATATGGCTTTGGTAGGAATTTATCATCACTGAGGAACTTATAATTTTTTATGATTTTCGAAAACAAAATCTCCGGAGTTTTTTTCAAGCTTAATTTGGAACAAGATTGCATCAGCTCTTTTTACCATATCATCTCTCACAACAACTTAGGTTCAGTGCAAGCGTATGCTACCCACAAGTTTCAGGTTCTAAGCAAGTATTTTTCAGCCAACAAACTCAAAACTTGGAGAATACTAAGTTATAAACTAGGCACAAGAGAGAAATACGGCAGAGCAACTATTCATCATCTCAACATAGAAGGAAAAGAAACATTTTTACAGCACATAAAAAGAAACTACACTAATTTTTGTTCTTTTTAGTTTTGTTATTTTTATTTTGTTTTTCATATGAGAAGCAGGAACAAGCAAAAATGAAAGGAAAAGGATACAAGTTGCGATACATGATACCTTAGCGGGGGGCATGGTGTCTCCCCCCCAAGCTTGTTCTTGCTCATGGGTTTGGTGGCTTGAACCCCATGTGGCGAAAGTAAGCCGAAAGATTGGCTTGTCCCCGCTCCGTCATGTTGGTGAGGTTGGTGAGCTGGGTGTCGGTGCGTTCTTGCCACTGATGGGTTTGTAGATTGTATTGATTCAGCGCGTATTGAGTGTCTTCCGTCGTGGTCTCGAGCCTTCCCATTTGCTCGGAGAGGTTGTTCATTGCTTGCTCAAGGTGGAAACCTTGAGTCGCACCAGAGTCGGAGGAGTGTTCCTCCCATTGTTGTTGCGGAGTGAACATCCTTGGGTCATGCCCCGAGGTTTGCCACGCCGAGCCCCCGGCCATGTGCGGTGGCGGGGCTGAGTATACACCGGGAAAATACCCGGTGTGACCATACCCCGGGCCGCCATGAGCCATGGGCTGCGGTGTGGGTGCCTCGGAACTTGATGGCTGCTCCGACCTGCTCGTCCTCCTGCGAGAAGAAATACTCCTGCGCGCACTCTCCATTTCTTGGAGCTCAATGGTTAGATTTTTTGCAAGTATACAAGCGAAGATCCGGGTTAGGTAACCGAAACTCGTTTGTATACCCGACAAAATAAAATATGAGGGAATCATTTGGACCACGCTTAAGTGTATGACCGCGAATAAGATAATCTTTGTTTATGAGCATGCGAGGAGTATCAATATATTCAACATTAGCATCATGCAAAGCACCTACTCCTGCAGCGATACGTGTAATCAACGAAGTGCACTCGATAGGTCCTATCATCCCAAAATTATCTAGCCATTGGTGAATCATGTATTGCACAGGAGAAATCTTAATTTTCTCAACCATAGCATAAAGAATTTTCATTTCATCCTCGCGCACAACTCTAATATCACTCCTAGGAAAAAGAGTGATGCCAATCCACATGTGCAAAATGCGCAAAGTAGGGTGATGGATGTGATTAGTTCTAGGCTGCACACAAGTTGAAAAACCCGTAATCCTTTCCCAAAATGCAAGCTTTGAAAAATCAGGAAGGGCACTATCAATATCAACATTGCAGCGAGTATTAAAGCCGAGTATCATGCTAAGGTCCTTCCATTTCAAACGGTATTCTTCCCGGAAAAACCGAAAAGTAATACCTTCATCTACTACTCGTAGGGTGCATAAAAACTGAAGTGTAAGCAAGCGGGAACCCGGCTCATGTACACTAGCAAAATCTTTCCACCCTATAGCTTTGAATACTCGAGAAAATTCAGCATCCATACCTGTTTGTTGCAGCAGCTCCGTGTCAAATGCTCGCGTAGGAGCAAAGATACGGTTTTGAAGAAGTGCGTAGGCGTTCGTCTCGTGCTCGCCCACCAAGTCGAGGTCGGTGTCGGTGAGGAGATGATGCTCGTTGTTGCTCTCTTCTTCGGCTGCATGTGGTGGACTTGGCGGTGGTTCGACCACGGGGCGCGCGCGCGTGCTTCGGCGTGAAGAGCTTGGACTTGAGCTTGAGCTTAGGGACTTCTTCAACGATCCGTACAGCCGCTTCGCTCCCGACATGGCTGCAGCGAGGAGAGCAAGAACACAAGAACAAAAACTCCGAACGGGTTATGTTAGGGAAAATTGAATTGGCGAAACCGTCGGTTGTTCTTGTGAGCAAGAAAATCGCAACTCGAAAAAACAAACAAAAACAAATCAAAACACAAACTGAAAGAACAGTGGGAGAGGAGTTTTTTTATGCAGAATTTTGAGGCAAGCACAAAGTAAGAGCAAAGGAGAACCTTGTGAGCAAGAGAGTGAAGTGAATGAGGAATGAAATGAGTGTGTGTGAGGGGGAGAACACTTCTGCCCGGCCACCCCAATTTATAGCACGAAATGTAGCCGTTTTGGAACGTTGGAGGGGGAATATGACCGTTGGGAAAAAGATGGGGGGCAGCAGTGGCTGCCACAGGTCGGCCGACCTGGAAAATGGGGGTCGGCCGACCCCCTGTGGGGCCCACTTGCTCCCCCTCTTGGCCCATGGCCTCCAACGGTCATATGGTTCATGACCTTGGCTGCTATGTCCAGTAAATCCTCGGAAATATTGCTCAGAAAGATTTCCAAATAAAATCATGCCTCGAAATTCAAATGGTTTTCGGAAAAAATTGAAACTAGAAGAGAAAAAGTGTCGGAAAAATCCCAACATGTGGAAAATTTATTATAGTGGTACAGAGGTACTCCAAAACCTTGCACAAAAGAGTGAAAAAAGTTTTGAAGAACCAAATATTTTTGGAGATTAATTTTTGTATGCATGGCGAGATGAAAATAAGTATGCTGGCGGAAAAAAAAGAAAATCCAAATAAAACTTTGTGAGGGAAGAATAAAATGCAAGGTGGTTTGGAAAAATGCAAATGGTGATTTTTTTTTGGAAAAGTGTATAAAAATTTAAAAAAGAAATTAAAAAGAAATGAAGAGAAAAAAATAACGCCGATTAACCGGTCGGTCCAGGGCTTCGCCGTTTTAAGTCCGGCGAGCAAGGACTTCTCCATGCGTTTCATTCTTGAGGTGCCGGCCCCGTCCTTGGAGAAGAGGATGAAGATGGCTGCACCTTCTTTACTTGCCACATTTGTTTGATCTTGGGTTGTGTTGGTGGCTTCTCAATTTGAGGGGTCGATTTCTTGACCCATAACCCCGGCCTTGTTGTTGCGGGCTTCTTGGGTTGGTACCATGACGGGTTCTCACGTTTGTCAATTTGCTTCCAAAGAACAATGAGACTATCCGTCTTTCTCGGGGTCACTTCAACTTCTTTGATGTTTGAGGGGTTCGGCCCATACTTGATCTTGATCATCGAGCATTGTTCTTTTCGGGGTTGAAACTCGAATTTCTCCTCCTTCTCATTGATGTAGAAACGGATTTCTCCGGCCCCAACATCAATTTGAGCCTTCGCGGTGCTAAGAAAGGGACGTCCCAAGATGAGGGGTGTCTCTTTATCAATGTCCATTTCCAGCACCACGAAGTCCACCGGAATGAAGTTACCACGGATTTTCACCAGAATGTCTTCGGCTATTCCCGCGGGGTAGCGGACTGATGAGTCCGCTAGTTGTAGCCTCATTGGTGTAGGAGTTAACTCCGTGTAGCTCAATCGATCGAAGACTTCCTTGGGCATAACGCTGACGCTTGCCCCAAGATCACATAAGGCGTGTTCGAAGTGATGTGCCCCAATGGAGCATGATATGGTGGGGCAACCAGGGTCTTTCTTCTTTTCTGGAAGCCGATTGAGTATAGCCGCGCTACACTCTTCGGTGAGCTTGACCATCTCTGTCTTGGGCAGTGGTCGCTTGTTATTGAGGATGTCTTTGAGGTAACGTGCATATGTGGGTACTTGTACCATGTCCATCAAAGGCACGTTGACATGAATCTTTTGGATGATTTCCACAAAACGATCAAATTGTTCATCCACCTTCGGCTTCTTATTTCTGTGTGGGAATGGCATGAAACTAGTGTCTTGGAATTCTAGTGCCTCTTTCCCAGTGGTTGCCTTTGGTTCATCATTCTTTTTCTGGATGATAGAAGGGTCTTCTTCTTCTTGTTCAACCCTGTCCTTGTTACCTGCATGGTTAGGATATGGCGGGTCCCGAGTGGATTTTCCTCCCCTCGCGGTAACCGCATTAACATTTTCTAAAGAAGACTCAGGTTGCCCCGGGATCTTCCCAGAATTAGAGGTAGGAACAAGAGCAGCAAGCTGAGCTATTTGAGTTTCTATCATTTTGTTAAAACTCAGCTGATTTTTGAAAGCGGAAGAAAAACCTTCTAGCTGTGAATTTAAATTTTCTAAAACTTTATCGTTGGCAGCAAGCTTTTTGTTGATTGATTCATTAATTTTAGCTTGGCCAAGAACCAAATCTTTCAAAGAGGGCTGATTATTGTAAAAACCAGGAAAATTGTTACCTCTATTTTGATTTTGATTATATCCTTGACCTCCGTTTGGGCGATACCCGTTGTTGTTGTTCATGTAGAACGCATCTTCTTGGGTGTGGGGGCAATTCTTCCCCATATGGCCCGCATCCCCGCATTCCTCACACGTCATGTGTGAGTCCAATGCACGAACACTACCACTTGAAGTGTGTTCATCCAAACGCTTCATGAGAAGGTCATGTTTGGCGGACAACATGTCCACTTCCTTGACAGGGTGGATGCCTTTTGAGCGTGTTTGGAGTCGATCATCGCTCCACCCTTGATTGGAGACCATCTTCTCTATAAGATCTTTTGCTTGAGTAACGGTTTTGGAGAAGAAGGCTCCTCCAGCAGCGGCATCCATATGTCCCCGGGCTGTTGGTGTCAACCCGTTGTAAAAGTGTTGGAGAATGAGCCATTCTTCCATCCCATGGTGTGGGCAGGCTGATGTGTATTCTTGGAGCCTTTCCCATGCCTCGGGTATGGATTCATTTGTTGCTTGCTGGAAGCTTGCAATTCTTCCACGAAGACCATTGGTTTTGCCCATCGGGAAGAACTTAGCGAGGAACGCCGTAGAACATTTGTCCCAAGTGTCAATATTGGCGCGGTTTGCATAGAACCATTGTTTCGCTTTCCCAAGGAGGGAGAGCGGAAACAAACGGAGCTTGATAGCATCTTGATTGCCTTCTCCCGTGCCTGACGTGTTGCATATTTCTAGGAACTGTTGGAGATGAGAGTTGGCGTCCTCGGAAGCCTTCCCACAAAAGGGTATGGCTTGCACCATAGTGATGAGGCTGGACCTTATGTTAAGTCCGGCGTCACCAACGTCGACGTTGGGTCCAATGGGCACATTGGCGACGGTGGGCGCGGAGTATTCCCGAAGGGTCTTTTCAGCCATGACGTTTGACGTAGATGGTGCGGAAGATGCGGGTTCGCTTGTCGAGAGTACTTGAGGGGAGACGACGACGCGGTGTCGAGTCTTCCTCACAAGTGACTCGGGATTATCAACGAAGTTTTTCGGCAAGTCGAATCCACGCATACACTATCCTGTTTTCACATCAAAGAGAAAACAGATCAAGGTTAGCCTGCATGGGCAATGGTTAAACCACATCAAGTGTAATCATGAACAATCATTGTATTCTTGTTAACCAATGTCTTCCCCGGCAACGGCGCCAGAAATGCTTGTTGGCGTCTCTTAAGGTCACGCGGGAAACACGCGACCGCGGGAGACGCCGGGGGTTATGGAATTGTTCACTTGCACTATTTAACCAAATAATCCACAACTAGTAACAAGTACTAGATATGAATTATAAGGTTTGTCATGTTAAATAGAATATCCGTAAGCGGACGGATAACCCGTTGTAGCATTTCACCCGAGAGTATTCCAGGGTATCGTATTTATATTTTCCCAAAGGAAGACATGGTTGACAAGAGTACTTATGTTCATGGTGTTACAAACGATAGGTGATATAACCACATTCCAATGCAGGGGTAAAGTTTAATAATAATAAGGATAGTGCGACACACACGAAGGCATTCCACTCTCTCTAATAAAAGGCGAGAGACAATCCTAAGCAATGCTAAGTTAGACTAGCGAGCTACTACTCCAAAGGTACAACATTCATATAGCGTGCACAACCTCTACCTATCATCTAGCGTCATGCAAGCACAAGCAAGCGTCTAATGCCTAGGCAACATCGGGAGATCCGGCATACGCAAGGTCTGCCTCGCGACTCCGGCCTATTTACGTACTCCTATGCCGTGCCCGAACGTGGAGGGTTCCTTTGGATGGACAGGGCTGTCACTTCCTGCCACCTACCTCTACAAACCGTGGGACACGCACATACCCAAGGGTGGATAGACTACCCCGGCACCATGCCGGCGTTACTAACCACGACTCTAGATCCCTCGAGGCACCCCCAACCCTTCGGATCGACGGGGTGATAAACCTAGAGCACCTTTGCAGGACAATGAGCCCGATGCCTAAACATGAGAACAACTAGCCTAACTAGCATAAACTAGATAAAAGGGATCAAAGCTAGCACTAAGTCATGCATAAGCGTTCGTCGCTCAAGAACGAGCGACGAACGATGAACGATTAAGCAAGTTCAAGGATAATCGATGATCGAGTATGAACGAACGAAGAACGAATGATGAACGAGCATGAACGAACAACGAACGATCATACAAGATCATGATAGAAATAGCAAGCTCATAACAACTATATGAATACTTGTATTCCATAGATTAAATAACAAGTCTTACAAAGAGAGAGAAAGGATACAAGAGCGCTACCCAATTCTCCACAAGACTTTGGGAGCAATAGGGCAACCCACTACTCAGCCTAGCACTACCTAGAATTGCCTCTAGCTCTAGTGTGAGGAGGAGGGAATGATCCTTGTGTATTGTGTGTCTTGGAAGGAGGGGGGGTACCCCTCCTTATATAGGCTTTGAAGGTCGGTAACTTTGAGGCGGTTCCTGAGGTCGGTGGCATTTAATGTAGGGGGAACCGACCTCCAGAGGTCGGTAACAAACCGCCACAAAAAGTGGGACCCAGGGGGCCACCCTGCCAGGTCGGCCGACCTGGCCAGGGGGGGTCGGCCGACCTGTGCCTGGCCCCTCCTGGGCTGGGCTTTGGCAGGTGGCTCCCCCTCTGGGTCTACTTCTCTGGTCCAGGTGCATTTGGCCTTAGTTGTGTTGGACTTTGACGAGATTTGGCCTTTTGTCTTGGAGTTGTATTCCCGCGGCGAACGTCGAGTTTGTAAAAGTGTTGTTTCGTCGCCTTGGGGCATGGTTTCACCTGGATTTCTCCCTTATTCCACCTGCACACTGAAATCTAGAGGTACATGTGGAAATAGGTTATTCTTAAATAAAATGTGTGTAAGAAATGCTCAGTCCTTCTTATTTATTGAGCTAATTGACGGTCGAAATTGGTCCGTAACGACCGTCAACAACCGGCTCACTCATGTTGTTATTGGTTGAGGTTGAGGAGGGTAGGTCGATGACCGGTGGAGTGGATCCTTCGACAGCCAGAGCTTTGGACGTCGTACGTGTGGAAGGAGAGGTGAGTCTTGCTCTCGCCCTTCTCAAGAACTGCTCTGGGTCGGAGTGGAAGTTTTCTGGTAGGTCGAAACCAGTTGACGGATACCCAAATCAGGGTATCCTGATCTGGGATACTTAATCCCGCTAACCGTCTCAGCTTAATTGTGTAGGGCCCACAGGAACAGGTGCATGACAACAGAGCGCTCGAGGGGCCCACGGCCGACCCCGAGGGCACATACAAGTTCCGCCTCGCCCGACCCCCAGTCGGGCGGGCCCACGACCTCCGCCCCGCCCGACCCCGAGTCGGGTGGGGTCCACGAACTCCGCCTCGACCGACCCCCAATCGGGCGGGCCCACGACTTCCGCCCCGCCCGACCCCAAGTCGGGTGGGGCCCCGAACTCCGCCTCGCCCGACTCCCAGTCGGGCGGGCCCACAAGCCGCGCTTCGCCCGACCCCGAGTTGGGAGACTTCGTCGAGAAGATTTTCCTCTGACAAGGAGGACAGGCATTTACGACGAGTAGCTGGGGAGCCTTAACTCTACCCAGCAACTCATATACTTGCAGGCACGCGATGTGACCCGCACAGTGGCACCCGTCCCATCTCGCGGCGCCGCCTGACACCTCGAGTACAGCAGCGGGATGGCTACGACATCATCATCACCCTGAACAGGGACGAAGACCGGACCGGCGACAAGACGGCCGCGACAGTCTGGGTTGACATCTCGACTACCTGCCCGGCGACCGGGCTGACAGGACGCCGCCTGACTAGGGCCACAGTGGCAGATAGGGTTCAGACTAGTGCGGCGTGTAGCCGCGCTAGCCCACAACTCGAAAGCCCCGTTCCCATTTGTAAACCGGCTCACTCCTTGACTATAAAAGGAGAGCTGGGTGCGTGAGGCGAAGGGATCGGATCCCCGTATAGATAGACAACACACAGACAGACGAATCCATCGAGAGATACACACGAAGAGGCTTGGAGTCTTTCTCCTCCCTCGTCAACACTTGTAGCTCCCCTCTGCAAGTCGAAACACGAACCACCCACGAACTGGACGTAGGGCATCGATTGCCTGAACCAGTATACATCTCGCCTCTCTCGCAAAACCCTCGCCATCACGGAAGACTGTTAGGCGCCGTAGTTACAAATTCACTTGTCGGCCGGTTTCTTAACACCGACAGTTGGCGCGCCAGGTAGGGGACCTCAGCGCGTTTGACATCTTCAGTTGATGGCGAGCCACGACATCGATTGGACTCCGGGCGCTCCCGTGTACTTCGGGAGCCTGGAGTTCATCGTGGTCCAGGATGGGGGGCTTTCGCGCGTCGAACCGCCAGCACCCCCACAAAGGGCCCTCACCCCCGCCATGTCCGCGAGCGCGGAGCTCGTGGGTATGGCGGAGTACGACTACGACAGCGACGAGGATGACCTCCTCGACTACGACTCCGACGCCGGCAGTCACCATCCTTCGCGCGAGTGCATGGTGGTGGAAGCTGGTGGAGGCAGCCGCCGCAACGTTCACGACGTGGCGGCGCAGCCAGACCCTGCAGCGGTCGCGACGACGGCGGACGCCGGAGCGGCCGCAGAAGCCGCGCCCCTGCTCGTGACACAGGCGCAGCAAGGAACCCCTCCGGCGAGCGCCGACCTCCGGGAGGGCGATGACCTGGAGCGTCTGCTCCAACGCCAACACGAGCTCGCAGAAGCCGCGCGGCGGCTCAAGGAGGAGCGCGAGCGGCTCGAACACGAGGTGGCGCAGCGCCAGGCCCTGCGCGAACGCGTGCGCGCCCACGGGCGCGAAGCCCGGCAGCGGATTCTGGCCGAGGCGGGCAACCTCGTGCCCAGATACACCAGGCCCAGCCAAAATGTCGCCGCGGCTGCGACACTTTTGCGCGCGCTCCCGCAACCGTCCGACGAGGACCAGCGAAGAATCCAGGGGGAGCTCAAGGACCTCCTGGACTTGGCGGCGGTGCAGCAGGCCGAGCGCGAGCAAAGCTCCGCTGCACGGCGGTGGGAATCCAGCGTTTCCTACCGCACGCCAAGCAAGCCACGGCCACAACCCGAAAGTTCCGTCCACCAAACCCCCGAGCAAAGTGGGACTGGGGACGCGCCGCCGGTCCATCAGCGGATCGGCAGGATCCGCGACGCCCGCGACATTCTGCGAGCAAGGCGCCGCGAGCAAGGGCGAGGTCCACGGTGCGAAACCGAGGACTTTGTCTACGCTCCGCGGCGTGGCGGGAGATTTGACCCGGAGGAAGACAAGCCTCGGGCTCCGGTCCCGGCTGGCCCACGGGCTTTTGGCCGCGCCATCTTGCGGGCTCCCGTCCCCCAGCGGTTTCGGCCGCCCAGCAATATCACGAAGTACAACGGGGAGCCGAATCCCGCGTTTGGCTGGAGGACTACCGCCTGGCGTGCCAAG
>RWGY01000509.1:0-65795 GCA_007726485.1 Eragrostis curvula
AGAGAATCTCGAGGCATAAGTCAAAGCATTAGAGCACCGAAGACCAAGATAGCTTGATAACACTTCAACGGAATCTTCCAAAAGAAAAAGAGAGAGCACTCCAACGGGAAGCCAAAAGATGACTATCCTGTTTTATTAACATACTTCACCCGTGCCAAACTACTTGTCGTTTTCTAGTTTTGATCGAAGTCAAATATCTTCTCCTAGCAAAAAAAAAGAAGTCAAATATCTTCATCTTTAACCATCAATTTACAAAGATTTTTACATTTAACACAGCATATCAATTATAGTTCTCATGATGAATATAAAAATATGTCTTATATTCTTAAACTGTATGAACTTTAAAAAATTGATAGTCAAAGATTGAAAATGTTTGATTTTGACCAAAGGTAAAATAACAAGTGATTTGGAGGGAGTATCTACTGAACTATAATTCTAAACTTAGACCCATTCTCATTGAATTGAACCTCGTGGGCTTATCGCCTCGTACACCTACGGTCCTACGGTGCCATGCTTCATAGAAAAGGTGTGACATACTTGTCATTTAACTCCGCTCTGCCTTGCTAAAACCTTCTATTTTTTGAACACAAATTTCAGTATACAAACTCTACTATTATGGGGTTTTATACAAAATATAAAGAAGTAAAAAACTCCTAAGTCCAATATTTTTTGGAGCTAAATTGTATATATTTGTTTTGAGCAAATAGCTAAATTTCATATGATACCAGGTCATGTGAAAGAGAGAGCTTTTTTTTTTTTGAGCAAATGAGAAAGAGAGAGCTACAGAGAGCGAGCAAAGCATAGGCCTAGAATGGAAACTGAATCAGCCCATTCAACCTTGTACTACTACGGTTCCTTTTCTATGGAGGCCCAATAAACGCGGGCCTGGTTGAGAACTCAAGCTCGGTCGCAACGCCGCCGACCGCCGTGCGGCGTCTGTCCCCCATCGCCGGTGCTCCCGATGGCTGCTTCCTCGGCCGCCGCTGCCGCCCGCCGCCTCTCCCTTCTCCGCCACCGATACCTCCTACCTAAACACCACCTCTCGGCCACCGTCTCCTCCTCCGCAGCCGACGGCATCGATGACGGCGGCGGCGGAGGTCGCGTCAAGATCTTCGACCGCGACCTCAAGCGTCGGCACCGGGACCGGGCGGCGTGGGCGGCGGGGGAAACCGACGCTCTCACGGGAGCGGTCGCCGAGAACCTCCTCGACCGCCTCGAGGACTGCAGGAAGGCGTTCCCCTCCGCGCTCTGCCTCGGCGGCTCCGGCGGCGCCGTCCGGCGCTCGCTCCGCGGCCGCGGTGAGCCGCCCCATGCATCCATTTCCTCTTGTTCCCTTGTGCGTGCACTAGGCCCTATAGTGCGCCGCGGCTCCGTCTAGATTGCTCCCATTTTGCCCGGAAATGGACTGAATGCTTGCGTATGTCAGGTGGAATTGAGAAGCTGATCATGATGGACATGTCGGCCGACATGGTGAAGAAATGGCGAGAGTTGGACGATGCTACAGGGGACGGGCTCGAGACACACTTTGTTGTCGGTGACGAGGAGTTTCTTCCAATCAAAGAGAGGTGAGGATCAATGGGAGCTATGGTTAACTTTCATTTCTTGGTTGCTTTCATTTATGTGATGAATTAAGTGTTACCTGTACTGAACCTTCAATGCTTTGTTGAGATTGTGATGTCCCTCCTGTAGCTGCTAGGTTTGCGTATCAATTGCCAATTGTAAACCTTGAATTTACGCTGTTGGTCCACCCTGACTTCAAAATACTTTTTGGTTAATATACAACTGAACATCTGCTTCTCTATAGTGTTGTCAAGGGAGAGAAAAAAGGTACTCTTTCCTTCAGCTCTCACTCCGCTCCTCACACCTTTCTTGTAGACCAATCCTCACACCTTGCTTCTAGTGTGATTTTGCATGTTCAAGCTTTTGTGAGTTAAGGTATTTCCACACGTATAAGCAACAACAATCGCCATATCTTGAACCATTTTCTCTTTGCTAACATGGTTTGTTGTTTCTGAAGCTCGCAGGATTTGATAATAAGTTGTCTCGGGCTTCATTGGACAAATGACCTACCTGGAGCAATGATACAGGTAGCATTAACTTGTAATGGATTTAATTACTATAATCTGCAGCATTGAGTCATTCACCTCCAAAATATCATAACTATTGTAACTGTTTAATTGTTTCCCTTACATGGCAGTGTCGGTTGGCCTTGAAGCCTGATGGCCTTTTTCTTGCAGCAATTCTCGGTGGAGAGACATTGAAGTGAGTATCTGTCAGATTATAGAGAAACTTCAACTTCCATTTACTGATGTTCTTTTTTCCTATCTGACTTACCTTTTGTTGGATTTATAACCAGGGAACTGAGAATTGCATGCACGGTCGCTCAAATGGAACGTGAGGGAGGCATCAGTCCTCGTATGTCCCCTTTAGCACAGGTACGGTCAACTCGTGATCTGATAGTTTGCCCAAAAGAGATATTGTTTGAACTTCTGTTTTACATCTATGTTATGGTGTGTTAACTTTCGTGAAACCACAAGTTGAAGTTTCTCTTTCAAGATAACCTATGCAACCGTTTTATGGTCCATATTGAGTCTTATAGTACTCTATCTTTGTCTGTTTTGAGTCTGTTCATTTAGATTTATGACATTTTTTGCACTTTTCAAGGTCCGAGATGCAGGAAATCTTTTGACAAGAGCAGGCTTCACCCTACCAGGAGTTGATGTTGATCAGTATACCGTCAAGTACAACAGTGGTTTGTGTAAAAAAGAAATGCTTGAATTTTCCATTCAGTGTCTCGTATTGTTCTGTTTCTCTTTCTATGGTGGAATGAATTTGCATTTCAATTTTTATGCTTGATTTACGTGTGAACTGTTACTTCTATAAGATAGCAGTAATAGCCTCCATATTTTTTGTGTTGTATGATCTAGAACTATGAATATAATATCAGACAAGTTCACTTTACATTACAGAAATATGGTTATTTTCTCACATGGAGATTTCATAAGTTTCATCTCCTGATATCCTTACTGCCTTTGTCAACTAGCTTTGGAACTTGTTGAACATCTTAGAACAATGGGGGAAACGAATGCACTTTTCCAAAGAAACCCTGTGAGTATATTTCATACCATGCTTGCTTACTGAAAAATGATTATATTCTAGTTAATTTATCCATCCTAGAAATACAATTTGAATTGGTTTTTTGTTGTCAGGTGTTAAAAAGAGACACAGCCTTGGCAACTGCAGCCATTTACCAATCAATGTTTGGGCTAGAAGATGGATCAGTTCCAGCAACCTTTCAAGTTCTGTAATGTGACATTTCAATTTCATTGTTTGAATTGAGGACAACAAATTTTATAACATTTGGTTACTTTTGTTTTAACATGATATGATTCAACATTATTACTTCCCCTATTAGAAATGACTCACAGTTTTAGCTGGGCCTTTATTTCACAGGTAATTTACATGACTGGCTGGAAGGAACATGCTTCGCAGCAAAAGGCTAAGAGAAGGGGTTCGGCCACTGTATCATTTAGTGACATACAGAAACAATTTGGTCCCAGAGAGAACTGAGCTTCGCTGCTTCTGAAAATGGTAGGTGCATACTGGCACAAAGCTCATTTGTGTTTAGGTACGGTTAATTTCCTGTTCTCCTGCAGGTGTTCTTTATGTTTACACTTGGCTTTCTTTTGCTAGTGCTTCACTTGATGAAAGAAAACGAATCCTTCAGTAGCTCCATGGTACTAAAAGATTCCTGAGTGTTCACATTTGCTGAAAGCAATTGTGCTTCTGTTGGTTAAAGGCTATACTGAGAAGAATCACTTGTTGTTTTAGCTGTGATTCTGTGAATGGAAAAATATTGTACAAAGGTTGAGCTTGGGAGATTCAAGAATCTTTGTGAACTTCATTCAGAGTGTTGTTCTATCTACCAATCCTTAGCCAATCTGCCCGGTCTGCTACAATTATACTAGACGCAACCACTATTTTTGTACTTCATCCTGTAAGTATTACAAGCAAACACTGGAACACATTACTCCCTTAAATAAAATTGTTCAATGTTCAGTTGGTGATATGGCTTATAGATCCAAACTTGAGGTACAACAATCTCTGCAGCGATCGGGGCGCAGAAGTCAGAACCGAATATTATTCTCGTCCATATTTGTAACAATATTTTTTAAGGGCATGCAACTATACTATTTCTGCACCGAAACTTCCTGATTTTAAATGTCGATTCCATATATTTACATGAAAGGTTGATTCCAGTTACTATCAGATGTTCGGGACAGAGCGTCAGATGACTCATTCGTCAAGAACACTGAACACAGCCTAAGTTAACATACAAAAGGCTAAAATGCCAGCAACATTGTACTTAGTCAATCGAGTCATAAGAGCCATCAAAGTAACTGTTCGTTTGTTAGCGGATAGTTTGAAACTGAGTGCTGAGTTGTAAAATACGGTGTAACTCTAGTAGAACGAAAAAAAATTAGCTGCATCAAACCACAAAATCTGATTCAGGTGACCCTCTAGACAAAATTACAAAGAAAACTTCCACATTCACTCGTGCCGGGATACATGTGCCCTCCAAATTTACAAGGCAGCATTCTACTCGATACCAGTTACTGTGACACTTTGGGTGATGAGTTCAACTTACTGATCTTTGCGATGGTACCAAACAATATTGCCCTACCATCTTACACGCTGACAACTCTTGCGGCTGCTTGACATGGCAACTTTCCTGAATAATGCAGTGCTCGAATTCCTGGAGTTCAGGATATCAGTTGCACCCTTGATCTTTGGTTCAGCTATCTTCTCAAATATCCTAAGACCTTTCAACTGCTCTATTCTCTCCTAGCTACCTGCTACCCTTGCCAACGCGAGCTTTGCGCACTGCTTCTTGGATGTGCCTCTCGTGTTCCTTTAGCATGTCCTCGATGTTCCCACCTGGCGGCATCAGTGGCCCAGAATAGTGGATCCTTCTGAACTTCCTTCCATTGTTCTGAATAAAGCAAGTCATAGACATAAGGTACACGTAATACGAGGTGAAAGAATGCTTAGTACAGATTGCTATTCCAAGATAATGGTACTTACCACGGCGTCTTTGTCTTGGTCCTTCCTCTGAGAAGTGACAGGCCTATCAGATGGTTGATTCTGATCGGCATTGTCAACTCCATTTCTCAAATCTGCTGCACCAAACTGTGGTATATTTGAAATCGAAAATCCTTTTTTCCTTGAGGTAAAAGAAGTACCCACATGAACAGAATTGCAGACACGAGTGGGCACCGCCGCATGATCTGAGTCACCCACCATATTGTTCCATGTAGATCCACATTCAGGAACCTGAACTGAGGTTTCCAATGCCCGTGGCTCCACCCGAAACCCTGGCACGCTGTCCTCTGGGTTGAACTTTTCACATGTGCTCTTTGAATTGGTATGTGTTGGTTGCTGCAGGAGACAATGGCAGACAGAGTTGGTGAGTGTCGTATTATTCTTGTTTGAGATTTGTTTTAAAAAAAATATTGAGTAACGAGTCCATGGATCTTACTATTGAACCTTTCTAACACAAGAAATGTAAAACTAATAGAACAACCAAATATATCTGGTGTTTATGATCGTCGTAAGCACCTTCATTTCAGCAGCAACATTAATGGCACGACTGGTTTCATGGTTCTCATTTCCTGGTCTGACAGATTCAGCTCCTCGTCCACCAAGATGAGCCTCCTTTCTTTGCCTGTAGCAACAGGAAGGCTGAGCATTGAACCGCAGCAAGGTATCTATGGAGTCCAAAGACGAAAGGAGAAAGGTGAAGTTGGCAGTGTCTACCTTCTAGCTTCTTCTTGCCTGAGTCTAACATCATACTCTTTGCTTGGTGGAAGTTTCGGTAGGCTTGAAGGATCACAAGCGAATGGTTCCGTTCTGAAAAACTGAAATAGGTTTCAAACATAGGGTAAGAACTACGAATACTGAAAGATTCAACGACGATGGTAAATTTTCCAGACTTTTGGGCAAGTTCTTCAAGCCAGTTTGCATGCTACACAAAAGGTTCTCACAAAAGAATTGCAATACTTACATCACTTTCAAGAGCTGAGGCAGCTGTTCCCCGAACTTCCGGATCTAGTGAAAGCAAGGAGTCAATGAGTACTCCCGCTGAAGAGGGGAGATCTTTGAAAGTCTCAGCAACACACCGCCTATATTGTTGCTGAGGCTTGAACATTGCTGTTTCTGGCACCTTTGATTTCTTACAATAATTGTCCGGTGGTGACCCACACAACTTAAAGATCTTGTGAATTTGCTCCACCTAGCATAACAGTGTTGCAAAAGGGCTCATGAGAGACCTCAACCAGTAAAAACTGAAACAAAATCTGAAAAAAAGAACTTATTTGATTCACTCCAAAAAAATTACCTCAGTTCTTCCTGTCATGATTGGTTTGCCAGAAAACAGTTCTGCCACGATACACCCTGTACTCCACATATCCACAGCAACACTGTACTCCGTGGCACCGAGCAAAAGCTCTGGTGGTCTATACCATAATGTCACAACACGGCTCGTCAGTGGCTGTGGATTGCTTGGATCATAGGATATTGCCAGGCCAAAGTCTGCAATCTTCAGCAATCCATTGCCGTCAATTAAGAGGTTTGAGCCCTTGATGTCTCGATGAAGAACCCCACTTTTATGACAATGATCTAGGCCATGAAGCAGCTGCTGAACGAAGCACTTTATCTGATATGTATGTTATAGTTTCAGTTCATGTAGGTTTTCTAAGTGGTCGATGCAAAAGTCGTATGAAAATCACCTGCGGCTCGGTGAGCTTGAGGCCTGGGAAAGCAATAAGACCGGCCAGATCATGTTCCATGTACTCGAAGACAAGATACAGGCTCTGTGACACACGGGATGTTATAATCCCTTCAAGCTTTATGACATTGGGATGATCCAGTCTCCGAAGAATATGAATTTCCCGAGCCATGAAGCGCACGCTTTCAGGGTCCATGTTGAAAAAACGCACCTTCTTTAGTGCGACGATTTTTCCTGTTTCAAGGTCCCTAGCTTTATACACAATACTGTAAGTTCCTTGTCCAATCTGTAAGGCAAAAGAAATTAAATTTATATTAGGAAATTGCCGAGTCTGTAGGACACATCATCCATTTTTATTTGTAATTTACCTTGGCCAATTTCTCAAATGAATCTGCTCGCCGAGGCAACCATCCTTCTACAGCTTTTGGTGCCACGTTTACAAGCCAAGCTGGCCAGCCGGCTACAACATGCTCACCTGAGAGTCCTTTCAAGTCTGCATTGTTACCACTGCTTATCCTAACATCCAGAGCTACCAATACCTTCTCTCCTCCATCTGCCTGTAATATATTGGGTTTGGTTGTAATTTCGTTAATATTTGCATTGAGCACTGCTGTGCCTCCATTATTAGTAATGCATCAGTATTTGCACTTACTGGAGCAGCAGAGTCATCATTTCTTAATGGTGTTCTGTTTTCAGAAGTGGCATTGACATCATCTTTGGCGCCTTTGGAGCAAAGGCAGCCCATAAGATGAAATGCCTTCTTCTTGAACGAGTGAATTGCGCAGAGACCAATTTTGACAGTTTTTCTGGATAATTTCTGCACTAGACAAGAAATAAAAATGACCTCAAACGTCACCTCTTTCCACAACTTGATCGTATTCTTAACCAGATAATTATTGAAACACATTCATGTCTGTTATTTTTTACTTTCAGATAATCTTGAGAAAACTCACATGTTTCATCAAAATGGCTTTGACAAAATGGACATAATTTATGTTTCATATGCAAAGCTAAACTGGCATATAACATGCATAAATGAGAAAGAAACTATAACGCATGAAAGGATTGCCAAACTGAAACATAAATCAGACAATCTCAAGGCTAATCAACAGTCACTTTCCTCCTCTACAGAAAACTATATGCATTGACCAATATATGAAATGTGACAAAAAAATCGCACAAGTTTTTGTTAACATTAATATAAGTAAATATGGAGCACTGAGTCTGATAAAAGTCTCACCTTTTGGTGGATGCAGACTCTGACATTAGCTTTTTCAAAGTGTGATCAGAAGATGCAAAAATCAGCCAAATATAAAAAATTCAGCTCGGTGTGAAGGCATGCTAGCAGTAAGAACCAAAAACCAGGTATTGATCTGATTTGAAGGAAAATATTATTGCACCCACTCCCCATCTCGGACCTTGGAGAGAAAGAAAGAGATAGAGTGAAATCTAGAGACAATAATACACACCAAACTGGATGCCAACGAGAAGATAGAAAATTTTGTAAAATTCCTTCATTTTTTCTTTCTTTCTCTAATCAAATACTAACAAAGAAAAATTTGGAAAAAAAAATCTCAAATGGAAAAGAAGCAAACCATTAAAAGTTACTAACGACCAGGTGTATGGAAAGGAATGGATGAGAGGGCATCTGAGATCCAAAAATAGGTAATGGTTTACTTTTGTTTGTCTAAAAATAGTTAGCAGTCATGTACTTGCTCTCATACTGCTTTGTGGACAGTAAAATGGAAACATGGTAAAATGTGACTACCACGTCGTGTGGAACAGAAAATAGATGGATATGTTGGGCTACTAAACATTTTACACTGCAGATGTTATATGGCTCATTGGCTATTGCAGAGAGAGAGCGAGAGAGAGGAACCTGATTGTTGTAGACCGGTCACAGGCACCATATTTTCTATGCGTATGCATAGCCTCATCCTATGAAACCATTTTATCACCTAAGATATTACTTAGGTGCATGAAAATTGTGGATGAATAAATTAAAATTTCTTGCTCAACAATTTCCTGCCACTTTATTCAAAAGTTATACTCCATATTTAACCCAAAGTGCATGCAGCTGATTGTTAACATATATGAACACAGCTTAATGACAACCTATGAAAGCAGTAGGAACATGTAAAGCTGAAGGAGCTATATTAAATATCAGACAAAAGATATTGCATCCGGTGCTCATAATTGGACAGATTGTGAATAGAATACATGCATTCCAAAGAGGAGAGGAGGTTCAGTGGAGAGAGAAGTAGAGAAGCAGGAGCTTATTACTTCTCAATCATTCTACAACTTGATCATAATCTTAACTAAGCAACAATTAAAACACCTACACATTATCTATTTATTTACTTTCATGTAAGGATAGATTTTTCTTTACATGTTTCTTCAGTTCTTATGGATGAAGAAAATCAATCATATTTCTTCGGCTCAAAGATAAACTGTTATCGATCACATAAAAATTGGATACAAACTGAAATGAGTGGAAGTAGTTTCAAACTGAACCATAGAATTATTTTTTATGCCCGCAAACAGTTAGTTCCTTCCTTGGCATCAAAATATATTATTTCAATCAATATATCAAAATGGACCATATAATGCTATCTCACCTATAGATCATAAGTTGATTGCGCGACAGGGTTATCAAAGGCAAATTTGATTGATCCATTGATGCCCAGAGGTATAACTCAGGGGGCCTGCTTCTTTTCAAGATAAAGCTCTTTTCTCAATAAAACTCAGTCATATGACTTATGTGAAGGATACTTTGTGTGAGAATTGTGATAAAATGATTGATTGTTCCAACAAGTGGTGGGTAGGAGCATGTTCCCTCATGCTTTCCTTATGCAATAGCAATTTTTACCATCAATTTGAAATATAAGTTGGGGATTCAAGTTCGTGATCACAAATATGGAAGAGATGCCTCATCCTACAGCCACATCAGTTTTTTTTTTTTCCTTTTCTTTTGGGTGAAACTAGCATCAGTATCACATGGAAAAAGCTACAAACACTTATTGGCAGAAGGTATCAAGAAAAGAATCTGTACAATATTACTTCTGTTTCTCCAGAATGGGTGTTGGTAAGCTAAACAGCGTAGCTTTCAGATCAGCAAACCGCTGTGCTTCAGAAATCCTGCCAGCTCCAGAGAGAAGGCGGATGATGCAGTCATAATTCTCTTGAGATGCTTCCAGGTTGTAATCCTGCACCATGGAGTTGAAAATTTCAAGAGCTTCGTCATGCAACCCTGCCATATCACAGATTCTCAGAAGCACGTCGAAGGTGGCATGGCTAGGAACAAATTTATTTGACAACATCCAAGCAAAAAGATCCAGTGCCTCCTTGTGCCGCTGATTGACTGCATATGCTTGTATTATTGCTGTACAAGTCATGGATCCTTTAGACTCAGTTCGACTGAAAACCCTCTGTGCCGCTTTGAGGTCTCCACACCGGCCATACATGTTTACTAGTTCTGCCGCAACTAAGGGAATGGGTTCCATCCGCAACTTTAGCACCTGGCCATGCACTTCCTTGCCGACTTTTAATGCTCCAATACCAGAGCAGGCACTCAACATCCTGGTAATAGCAACAGCATCCGGCCTACGGCTTGTCAGCAGCATTGATCTGAACAAATCGAGAGCAGTCGACGGGTCTCCATTCCTGAGGTAGGCATCAACCAAGGATGTCCAAGCTTGTACAGTCTTCTTGTCCATAGCATGGAACACCCGGTGAGAGTAGTCCAAGTGATCGCTCGAACCATACATAGTGATCAGTGATGTGCACAAGGAGACATTGGGCAGGAACCACCGCCTCAAAGCATATGCATGGAGCTGCTTCCCCTCCCTCAGGGCTTTCAACTTTGTGCAAACAGGGAGGACAGTCCCCACTGCAATGAGGTCTGGCCTGATTCCTTCTTGCTGCATCCATACTATGCACCTCAGCGCCTGGTCTGGTCTTCCGTTGGATGCATACCCAGACATCAAAGCCGTCCATGACACAGCATTCCTCTTCTTGGTGCTATAGAACACCCGCCTACCGGAGGCCATATCGCCACACTTGCAGTACATGTCAACCAGTCCCGCCTGGACCCTTGCCACATCTTTACGATCCCCAAACTTCTTCAACACAAACCCATGAATCTCCCGACCCAAGTTCCGCGCCCGCAGCTCGCCAATGACAGGCACAATGGACGTGAGCACCACGCAGTTCACCTTGATCCCGCCCTCCACCATCCACCGGAAATGCTCCAGCGCCTCCCTCTTCATCCCCTTGTGGGCGAACCCTGCGATGGCCGCGCCCCACGCGACAACATCCCTCTCGGGCATTTCCTCGAACACCCTCACGGCTAGCTTCACCTTCCCGCACTTGAAGTAGACATCCATGAGGCCGGTCATGAGCATCCCCGGCGCGCCCGCGAAGGCGTTCTTGATGAGCGTCGCGTGCGTGGCGGTGGCCATGGCCATGGACGGCCTGGCGCTCCCGGAGATGGACTTGAGCACGCATCCGTAGGTGTACTCGTTGGCGCTGGCCCCCGCGGCGCGCATCTCCGCGAACGCGTCGGCCACGGGGCCCGCCGCCTCGCCGCGGCCCCGGCGGACGTGCCCGTGCAGGAGCGCGTTCCAGGAGTAGGCGGTGGCCCGCGGCATCGCGTCGAGCACCTCGCGCGCGTCGCCGGTGGCGCCGAGCGCGAGGTAGAGCTCGACGAGGCGGGCCAGGAGGAACTCGTTGGCGTCCAGCCCGTGGATGCGGAGGTGCGCGTGCACCTGGCGCGCCTGCGTGAGGGTGCGGCAGGCCGAGAGCAGCGCGGCGAAGGCGGAGGCGCTGGCGGGCACGCCGCGGTGGGAGAGGTGGTCGAGGAGGGGGAGCGCGGAGGGGAGCCGCCCCGCGCGGGCCAGGCGTCGAAGCTCGGCCGACAGCGCGTGGGCGTTCTTGGACTCCGGACGGAGCTCCGCCAGCGACGTGCGCGGGGTGGAGGCGGCGCCGGAGAGATGCGCGCGGGGGCGATGCCGCCGCGCGTGGGGTTTGGGAGGAGCAAGAGGCTTGGCGGGCAGGAAGCGGGGGTGGCTCACGGCGGCGAGGGAGGAGGAGGCCGCCGCGGCCGGCGCCATGGATGGCATGGCCGCGGGAGATTTGGGCGGGTGGAGGTGTGCGTCGAGGTTTATGGAGGGAAGGTGGTTTGGTTTGGATAGAGCCCGGAAGGGGATGAGATATTAACGGCCAACAAGCAAAAAATTAAAGATTTCACTCGCTTCATGTCATAAACACCGACAAAATTTACAAATTCAACTAGACAGTGACCTTTAATTTGAAATTAGAAGATCCACATTTTCTCATTGGTTTTCAGAAACTAAACATGAAACTCAAGTAGATGCTGTAAAATCTTTTTTAAAAATTGCCAATCGCACCAAGAGTTTAGCTTAGAAGCAAATGTACCACCCACGGATTAAGTGGACAAACAAGGCAATCTTAGAGCATCACCAACAGACTAGTTAAAAAAGGCTAGCTATTTCTCGATTTTAGCTAGTATCTAAAATTAAAAGCCTCCTAAAAAAGTGATGCAATCCAACAGGCTCTTTAAAATTTTCCAATCTCTATATTCGAAATAGCCATGTCATCAATTGGGTCTTATTTGAACGTCCAAAGCTGGTCTATTTTGATATGGTTCGGCCCATTTGAACACTCAAAGCCCATCTGCTATCTTCTTCCTCCCCCTTTACTTCTATGCCAGTCCCCAACTCCCCATTGTCACCTGCACGAGCTTGTGCTGAGCTATTGCAGCAAAGCGTCCCAGACCAAACTCCCCTCTGAAAATCAATTCCCCAGAAGGCTAATCAGCTCCCCATGGCCACCCCACCCTCTCTCTCCCACAGTGCAGGCCGAGATCGACGGCTTCTTCTCCTATTCTGGCCGCCATGACCCCCCTTGACCTCACCTTCGATTTCTCCTCCTTCGGTGAGCTATAGACCAATTACTCGTGCCCATGAGTCCCTCACTTTCTTGCGCAACAGTTTGACTTGTTTTTGGTCCATAACAGCAGCCGCCGCCGCCGGAATCGAGTTCTCCCCGGCAGCAAGAATGGAGTTTTTCCCGCCATAGCCGCGGGAAGGGAAAACGCCGTGCAGGAAAGTGGGCCGTGCGCGCGGTAGAATGGCGATAGCGAGGCGCGCGAGCTCGCCAAACATGGCCAGTGAGGGCGGCAGGATACCGAGCCGGATAGAATGGAGAGCAAGCAAGCGAGTCTGTTGGATCGCGTTTTTTGTTAAAAATTACAATATTTACCGAATGAGTATGGTATACAGAGTCTGTTGGAGATGCTCTTATAATTTTTGGAAAGTCGGTTGATGTATTAGCCATAATAGTGAAATTATTGTCAAGCAAAGAATTTGCACTTGTCCAGTTAATACGGTCAACCTTAAAACTCATCAGATTTGTGCCATGATAGCTGAACTTTTGTATCACTTGGTTTAGAGTCATTTGGCATATGTTTTCATACCGGCTTTGGCTTATACGGTAGTGTTGCTATAGTGTTACTGCTGAAGGGGCCAAAACTCAAAGAAGTCGTACCAAATATATCCTTATTCAAAGTAGAATGGATGACCCGTAATCTCTTCGGATTTGCACCATTTGAAATATACCTGATGATTTTGATTAGGACATGGCAAATGTCTAGCCTCCAGCATTACTCTAGATGTTCTACTACATAGTTGTCATGCAATCAAATGTTGCATCACTTAAATTTTTTTACCAAGGGTAGCGCATGAATGTTAACCTGTTGTCCATCGACTACGCCTTTCGGCCTGATAGTACAATCCTATTTCCGCGAATAACAAGGATTTCTCTATAATTTCATTCAGGACCTATCTTTCTCTTTACTTTAGTAAAGATGAGATTAGTTTTTCTTAAGATCTTTTTTTTCAAAGCCAAGATTCTGTTCATATGCCAGCTTACAGGCCGACAAAAGTTCTCAATAGTCTATTATGGCTAATCTCTTCGGATTTGTTCTTGATGATTTTGATTGGCCGACAACTCGACATGGTAAATGTCTAGCCTCCAGTACTACTCTAGATGATCTACATAGTTATCATTTAATCGAATGTTGCATCACCTATAATTTTTTTTTACTATCGGTAGTATTATTAAAGTCAAGTCACGATGTTTTGAGCAAAGCGAAAGAAATAGAGTCTAACAAGCATAATGATATGTATGTTAATTATATAAGAAACTACCGAATTATGATTACTATAGTAGTCGTACTGCTGAATAAGCAAGAGTTGACCATTAAGCATATAAACTCATAAAATATTACAAATGATCCTGTAGTAAAATAATACTATAGATACATACACGAAAAACACCTACTAATCTTTAATCTTGACCGTGAGATATGAACAACGGATCAGAAACCGACCTAAACAGAACAACCACCCGACCCAACTCTGTTCGCCGTCGCCCTCTCCCCCATTTCGCGGCGAGCGGCGGCCGGCGGGGACAGTCCACAGCGGCGAACGGAGGAGCACCGATCAAGCCCACGGCGGTGGCGCCGCGCTTGCAGCTGATTGGTGATCGCGCAGCACATTGAAGGGGAAACAGGTACATCTTGATTTTTCCTCGCCAAAAGAAAAAGAAAAAGAAAAGAGAAACATGGCAATGAGTGCGCCTTTGACAGTGTTTCTCCGGCGTTTGACGTGTGGTGCGGCTGATCTGGGAGGATGCTGCTGCTTCGGGGCATGGCTGGTGCAATCAAGCTCTCAGCACTTTTGATTTAAGGGTAGGTTAGTCCGGGCGGGCCTCCCGTTAAGTTAGTGTAGCTTGCGCTTTAGCTCTGGAACTTCTGCTTGGTATGCAGTTCCCTTTTTTTTCCCTTTATTTTTCTTTGTATTTCTGGATCTTCTTTATTCCCACTTGATATATGACTGGAAGCTCTCTTGTGAACATAGTACTACTTTTTTCTTTTCTTCGGCGCTTGTTGGAATTGACAGCTTGCGTACCATGTACGCCCATGTTCCACAAGCATATTAAAAAAAAAAACATGATTAGGGGGCATCAAGTGTGACTAAGACCATCGCTTTTGCGATCATTCACAGTAATAAACAATAAAAAGATGCTGGGTGGTACAGGCAGCGCAATTCTCCTCGAGTGCTACCGATTCAGTTTCCTAGAGTGTACTCTGAAGTTTCCTTCGCCCAACGCTTTGTTGATCCAGGCTTAAACCAACCCACCCACTGAAAAAGGAACCAAATGATTCATGCAAAACCCCTTTGCGTGCACCATTGCAGGCTTCCGCACCCCCAATTATTCCGTAGCTGGCATAGGTCACCACGGGAAACCCCTAATTTGCCGAGTGCCAGAAACACTCGGCAAACCCCGTAATACACTCGGCAAAGAGTTTGCCGAGCGTAACACTCGGCAAAGATCACTCGGCAAACAGCTCTCGGCAAAGCCGAGTTTGCCGAGTGTTTTTTGTCGGACACTCGGCAAAGTGTTTGCCGAGCACCAAAACCGACACTCGGCAAACATTTCTGAAAATAATTAAAAAAAAAATCCGCCGCAGCGGCCCGCCGCCGCCGCCGCCGCCACCAACACGCCACGCTGTGCCGCGCCGTGCCACGCCGAGGGAGCACCGTCGGCCACCACACCGGCCACCGCACCCGCCGCCGCCGCCGCCACCACGCCGCCGCACTGCGCGCAGCAGAGGGAGCACCGCAGGCCACCGCACCTGCCACGCTGGGCCTCCCCAGCCGAGGGAGCGCCGTTGCCGAGGCCGCCGAGCCCAGGCCGGGTCCGCGGCCTCCCCCTGGAGCTTCTCCCGCGCGAGGACGCCGACGCCGTCGTTCCTCGTCGTCGTCAAACGTGTGGACAACGCCTCGGTCGCGCCGCCCCTGCCCGTCACCGTGTGTGACACTCGCCGGCGTGGTTCATGGGCGCGCCGTTCCGCGTCGACGCGCTCCTGCAGGAAGCCTTCACGGCTCCCTCCTCCCCGACCATCGCGCCGGCGGAGCTCGCGCTGAGCTGGGTACTCATCGACCCCGACTCCGGCCGCGCCGTGAACGCGTCCAGCCGCCGCCACCGCTGCTCCGAGCTGGCCTAGGGGCTTTCGCCGCTGCAGCCCCGAGCTGTCCTGGGAGAGGTGAGGGAGAGAGAGAGAGAGAAAGAAAGAAAGATGCGAGAGAGAGAGAGAGAGAAATGAGCCAAAGGTTGAAGGAGAGGCCGGTGGTGATTTGTTTAAAGGAGGGATCCGGTGGCTTTTGTTGGGACCAATGGGAGGCCTTCATTTTGAGAGAATGGATCGATGACGTGGCAATGTGTGTTTTCTTATTTTCTTTGTGTGTTTATTTTGAGGTATTAAACAATCTCAAATATAAAAGTTGTCAACTACAAAGTTTTATATTTTGTGAAAGTCTACAAATGTTATTTTGGTAATTTCTCCATCCGAAATAGTTTACAAAATTTGAATTTCAAATTTGATAAATTCAATTAGTTTTCGTTGACAAGATGACTTCAAATAGAAAAGTCATCAAATACAAAGTTTCATAGCTTATTGTGATCTACAACTCTCATTTTGACTGTTCCTCCATACAAAGTTATTTGAAATAAAAATTTCAAATTTCAAATTTGAATAACTTTAAATGTATTTTTCGTTAGCAAAATTAATTTAAATTAAAAAATATTGAACTACAAGGTTGTATGACATCTGAGTATACACAACTTTTATTTTGATCATTTGTTCATCCGAGATAGGGTAAGTAACATTGTTCACAAATTTTATACATTTGACTTATAGTTTCATGAAACTATATGATAGATATAGAATTTATGAACAACTTTGCTACCATTTTGTTAAATTAAAAAATAATCCAAATAAGAGTTGTGTATAATGAAAAGTTACACAACTTTGTAGTTCAACACTTTTCAATTTGAATTCGTTTAGAGCTTCAAAATATTGTTTGAATTTTAATTTACCGAGTGCCAAAAAAAATACACTCGGCAAACACTATTGTTTGCCGAGTGTATTTTTTTGGCACTCGGCAAAGATGGGTCTTTGCCGAGTGTATTTTTTTAGCACTCGGCAAATACGGTGTTTGCCGAGTGTATTTTTTTTGCCGAGTGTTTTTTGTTAGGCACTCGGCAAATACGTTGTTTGCCGAGTGCCCGAAGAAATACACTCGGCAAAGTCGTAGACACTCGGCAAACATGGGATTTCCCGTAGTGGGTGCTGCTCCTAGTCTTGCATCCTTGAGAGTCTAACACTCCACCACTGCAACTAGCTGCCGCTCCTGCTTCAGCGAAAGATTTCTGTAATCGCTTCACCTTTCGCACCGCTACATGGCTCCTGCGGGTCTGCTGGTTTTTGCGGGCAAATCGGTGGCAGCTGCTGCCGTCAAGGAGATCATTACCAAGGCTTTCAAGTACCTCGATGGCTACTTCAGTGCTGAAACCATGAAGGAGATGAAGGCCAAGCTGGAGGATGGTATGATGGAGATCCAAGCAGTTCTTGACGTTGTCAGCCCAGATCACATCAAAGGTGAAAGTGAATCGTTGGATCAATGGTTCTGGAAGTTCAGGGATGCAGTTGAGGAGGCTGAGGACGCTGTTGATGTTGAGTACCACGAGTTAGAAGAGAAGGCCAAGGATCATCAGGTCAGTGACTTGGGCTCCCCTTTTGCTAAGGCAAAACATAAAGTTATCACATCCGTCAAGCATGTTAGTGCTCTAGATAAGACTGCGAAACAATTTACTCATCGTGGCACACTCGAGAGGCTGAAGAAGGCTGTGGATGGTTTAGACAAGGCAGTTGCAAGTGCAACGAAATTCCTGAAAGTTGTAAAATACCACAACAGATCAGGGCTGGAGGAGTTTATGAGCAAGGATCGTCAGACAGGTTCGACATCAATTGTGACAAAATTTGTTGGGCGAGAAAAGGAGAAGAAGCAGATTCTTGAATGGTTAACCAAGAGGACAACAGTTGAAGAAGAAGCTGAAGTTTTTTTTGATGCAACTGAAGAAGCTGAAGTTGTGAGTAGCACTGTGCCCATTCCTATATTTTCTCTTGTTGGACATGGTGGTATGGGAAAGACTACTTTGGCTCAAACCATATGTGAACAAGGTGAGGTTGTTAAACATTTCAAGATCATCTGGGTGACTGTGTCTACTAGCTTTGATGCAACATTGGTGACAAGGAAAATACTAGAGTCTGTAGGCAAGGAAACCCCCAAAGCTGATAGTCTGGAACCAATGCAGCAAATTCTCAAAGATAAACTGAAATCCTTCGATAAGTTTTTGCTTATTTTTGATGATGTTTGGGAAGAAAATGAAAGACATGAGTGGGAAAAATTGTTTGCCCCCCTAAGGATAGGGAACAAGGGGAGCAAAATTCTGCTGACCACCCGAAAGGCATCAGTTGCAGCCATGGCTGCAAATGTGATGGGAGTTGAAATAGAGGACTTGCAACTAGAAGAACTTAAAGAAGATGAGAATCTAGAGCTCTTCAATCATCATGTGTTTTCTAGATCAAATTCTCAAGATTATCCACAGCTGAAATTTATTGGTGAGCAAATTGCAAGGAAATTGGGAGGATGTCCTTTAATAACAAAGGTCGTAGGTGGGCATTTGCAGGTAAATATGCATTTCGAGTTCTGGTACAAATTTTTACATGAAGGACTGGAAGACTTTAAAGGAAACTCAGATGATATTATGAAAGTTCTCAGGTTAAGTTACTACCATTTACCAACAGAGCTTCAGGTCTGCTTCCGATATTGCAGCATATTTCCACAAGACTACAAGTTTACAAAGAAAGAGTTAGTGCTGAGCTGGATAGGTTCAGGATTGATCTCCTCTAGAGAAAATGAAGAAAAAAGACTTGAGGAAACTGGTGAGAATTACCTGTTCCAATTGACTACAAAATCTTTCTTTGATAAGAAAATCGAGAAATATGTTGAGTATCATGATGGAGAATAAATATATGTCATGCATGATTTAATGCATGAATTGGCAGAGTATGTGTCTTTTGGTGAATGCAAAAGAATAACTTCACCTGACAAGTTTAAAGATGTGAAGGATACCATAAGACACCTGTACATTTGCATGGACATTGAGGATCTTAATGGTCCAATTGTTTACGATTTCAAAAAACTTGTGCATTTCAAGAATCTGCGCACCCTTATCATTTCAGCACATATCAGCAAACATATGAAAGGCATTATTGGCAATATTTTAGAAAGTTCAAGATCCTTGCGCCTAATACACGTTAATTATACCTTCAATAATGAAATCGCGAGGTATCATTTCCATCCATTCAATTTCCCTTGGAAGACCAGTAACTTAAAGCACCTGCACAATGTCTTGGTCGGTCAATTAGCACCTGAGAGTATACATGTGATTCACAAACTCTATCACTTGACAGTGCTTGAGGTGAATTGGGATTTGCAGATCGACACAGAAAAGGTAAGAAATATGGGGAGCCTTGATCGTCTGCAATATTTATCCTATGGTAGATTTGGTCAGTTTCCTGTAAGTCGACTCGCATCTCTTCGAGTGTTGAATAACTACAAGTTGCAAGGAAGTGAAGGCAACAAAATAAGTGACATTGGAAACATGAAGTATCTCCGTGAATTAGAAGTGCAGGATCTTCAGAATATAGATAACAGTGACGATGCAAGGAATGCCAAGTTGAAAGAAAAGAAATATCTCATGTCATTATCTTTAAAGTGGTCAGAATCATCTTCTCTCACACAAAACAGGACATATGACTTGGTATTTGATCAGCTCGAGCCTCAAGCTAATATCAAAAAACTATCTATACATCATTATAAGGGTCTGAGACTTCCATTTTGGATGGATAACGATACCCTCACTATCAAAAGACTGGTGTCACTCGAATTGGAAGGATGCATAAATTGGGAACAGCTCCCCTGTCTTGGAGAGTTCGTGTTGCTCAGGCATCTGACCCTTAACAGGCTCCCTAAGCTACAACAGATTGGCCGGTCTTCTCTTGTTTCCAGCAGTAGCAGCATGGAGTCATCATACCTACCTCCGTGTCTTCATTCTCTAAGAGTAATGGACTGTCCAGAGCTAAAGGAAATACCTCTTCTCCCTACAAGCCTGGTGTATTTGGAACTAAGTGAGGTTGGGTTGACCAATCTTCCAAGGATAGGAAAGCTGCACAGTGAGGATGTTGATTGTCAACAATCTTGTCTAACAAACATAGAAATTACAGATTGCTCTGATTTAGTTTCGCTCGATGGGAGCTTTTTGAATCAAAAACAGTACTTGGGAGGTGTTCAAGACCTAACCATCATCAGGAACCGCAAGTTGGAGTTAGTGTGCTTACCTTTCAAAGCAATGACTATGCTTCGTAGGCTCAGTATCATAGGCTGTCCAAACATGAAGATGCTGGGAGGTGGGGGTGACGTGATCCTGACATCAGTTACAGAGCTATCGATTGGGTTATGCGGTGACCTGAAACTTCCACTGCTTGCATCGCTGCAATATAGGAGTGCCACAAATCTCACTACGCTGGGACTTTACTTCTCTGACTTGGTTTCCCTCCCCTCCGCAGACGTGTGTAGTAATCTCAAGTCCCTGAGAGAACTGACCATATGTAAATGTGATAATCTGGTATCCCTTGGTGGGCTCGGATCCCTTCCGTCCCTATCTGACTTGGATATCTCTGGGTGCTGTAAACTCGTGAAGGCTGCTCGGTCCTCCCCGACAAGTGATGCATCTGGTGGCGAAGAAGAGCATCTGGTGGTGGTTACCCAGCTCGATTTCCTAAGCATCGACTTCCCCTCCCTGCTGCTTGTTCAACCGCTCAAGAGTCTCCGCCACATCCGATATTTGAGTATTCTAGACGCATCAGGGACGGAGGGCTTACCTGAGCGATGGCTGCGACAAAACTGCGCATCCCTGACCATATACATAGTCGAATTTCTCCCGCTGAGCATCAGAGACCTGACCTCTCTCCTGGTATTGCACCTGAGTGATGCGGGAAAACTCCAATCACTTCCAGATCTACCCTTATCCCTGAGCTCGCTGTGGATTGAAGTGTGCCATTCAGATCTGGAGAAGAAGATCAGAGGATACGGAAGCCCTGAACAGGACAAGATTTCCCATGTCCCACGATCGTGTATAGGTACCTCCACCCTTCCAATCTCAACCCGCCTGTTTTTGATTTCCTGTGTGTTCCATGCAGTTTCTGGTTTGCTTTTATACATTCCCAGATTATTAGCTCATTGACTGCTCTTTTGTATCATCTGCATATTAGTTGTTAAATCAGTAGATTCAAGCTCTCACTTTGTTAATTTTCTTGTTTATCTCTGTAATTCCCCAATGGTCCTGTTCTGTCCCGGTTTACACTCTCTGATTACTGACTGCAAACTTCCTTGTGAAAAGGACAATGGCGCTTCATTTTTGGAAAGGAATGCAGCGTGAAGACTTTTGAAGAACTCCGGTATTAAACAATCTTCGAATAAGCAATGTTTCTTTTTCTTTTATCGAACTGGTTGTTGCACACATACGGTGGATATAGTTTATTAGTTTCGCTCTTTGCTTCCGCAATATGAAAAATATGGTACCTAGTTTTTCTTTGTCCCCCCCCCCCCCCCCAAACACACACACACCCACACCCCACATAGATTGTTTGTAGTTCATAGCTATTTGCTAGGGCCTGGTGTGTTGCTTATGAAAAATTATCTTAAGATCTTAATTCCCTTCTTTGTATATGTATTTGTTCGGTTATTGAACAGTTCAAACTATTTATAGATTGTTTTTTTGTTCGGTTATTGAATTTCATAGCTCTTTGCTAGGGCCTGGTGTGTTGCTTAAGAACATTTATCTTATGATCTTAATTTCCTGTTTTATGTATGTATTTGTTCGGTTGTTGTACAGTAAAACTCCCTGTTATGCTGAAAATTTGGCGATTACTTTTTTTTGTATATTTTACTTCAGCTTGTCTAATATATATATGTTTCTCTTGACAGTTTTGCTGACAATAACACACTTGCCTGCTGGGCGAACCAACAAGACAATGGCAAGGGCATTCGATCAGAGCTGACGAGGTGGACGAATCTATGCCGTCTAGGTGGTGCATCTTAGCCTTCTGTTGCTGGAGGAATTTTTTAGGATACCGGAGGAATTTTTTTAGGATACCATTCAGCACCATCTAAAGGTCTTGCACGGTCTTCTAGTATATCTAGTACAATGTAAAAATAATTTAATTTAACTTCAGGAAGTAATTTTATGAAGACTTCTAATGTAGTTCATCTCCTCTGCTCCAGACCTTCACTGTGTTGCATGATGAGCAAGGACATATAAGTCCAGTTCCTTCATTGTGGATTCATGCTACACGAAAGATGTGGTGTCACGTAACATAGGCGCTCATTGTTTAGCATCTTAGTTTGACGATATGTTGTGCTTTGCCTGAAAATAATTTCCGAACTGGAGGTCGAATGCATATGGAATTGTTGAACTCAGTGCATTAGTTTTTTGTTTGTGAATTGCAGACATGCCATGACCTTTATATGCTCCTGGCTTGTGATGGGCTTTTGCTCAGAGTGGCCGTGTCGATATTATAGAATTCTGGTAAACTCTGTTGGAGTTCTTGCTATGTTGGTTTGCTGAGGCGTTTGCATTCCAACCTTTTTCAAGATGTGGCCACCAAGTTCTGACAATTATAATCTCACCGAACTGTTGGAAGAGATTGTTAACTAAACTTCATCAAAAACCATCTGATTATGAACATGAGGTATCATCTTTCATATATATGATTAGATCCCTAGCAATATAGCTACCAACTGGAGTATAGTAGTCGTATAGGACTCTAATTGTATTCATAACACTATGCACTTCCAAGAAAGTAACATGAATTAGGCTTCACATCAACGACGGTTTTGGGAATGGTACTTTAATTTGACTGAAGGGTGCAGTTGCATGTAACATTCTAATTTCAAACTTTGTACTCTTGCTTGGATAACTTTCTCACAAAGTGAACAAGCACACACTTTGATATCAGCAAGTAGCTAATACTTATAAACGTGATGGTAAATGGAATTTGCAGTCCCGATACTTCTTGCAACCCGGCCCTTCGAGAATTAGACACAGTACAGGGCACGCCGTGTATAAGTAATTCAGTAATCAAATGAACTGCAGCAAAGATTCACATTAATACATATGCCAAATGCTAATAATTAATAAATTAAGGTCCCAAACTCTTGCATAGATGTCAAACCTCAGTGATGCACCTGAATGGATAGAGTATATGACCTGACTACTATTCCTCTTAGAGCCGGTATGTACCAAAAACAATATTTCCTTGAAGGTGTGCTTGAAGCAGGATTATTGTATTTAATTTCTTACTATGCTATTATTTGTTTACTTTTGCATGTATGTTGTAGCACAGCTAAGTGACTAGTTCTGATGAAGTCAATCTCTACTTGGGATGGTTTACAAAATTCTACAGCTTTGATGATTTCTTCAGGTATGAGGATAGCTATAGCAAGACATTGTCTTTTTGCTAACCTGTTCCTGTTTTGTTACAGTTTGTTTGATTTGATGTGGTCCTCTTGTCGTTTCTTTTTCATATTTATAATTCCTTTTCTGGTTATCTGTTCATAATCGTTAATTATGTGCCAATTCGGGGTCCTTTTATAGCACACGGTGATTAACGAAACAGATTCAGATCAAAGAAGAGGCGTGAATGTCTGTTTAATCATATGCAGCTTATTATAAGGTGATTGAACACGGAACACCTTTATCGGCGTTGGGCAGCAGATATTTGCCGCTTACTAATCTGACACAAGAGCAGAAGATGAAATGAGTGGATCAATGACGCTACGTATTCTAGAACAGCAGCCGCAAGAGCAAAGGCAGCACAGGTGGGCGGGCGGGCCGTTGTCATATCCCGACCGAGACGCGACATGGCCCCACCGCACCCTCGTCATCCACTCCCAGCTCACACGCCAGGTCGCCCCGTACATGCATCTAATCAGGTTTACATGCACCGTACTTATCTGTAAGATGGGTATTTGAGGTTGCCCTGTCAATAGCTTTATATTATTTTATTGAGGAAACACGAGGGGCAAAGCGCCGCTACTACTGATTACGGCCTTGTTTATATTTATAAGGTGATGAGGACATCACGCCTGTGGATACAAATGATACTTCTCCGCTGGTTATACAAGGTCCAATTACTCGAGCTCGCGCACGACAACTAAATTTAGAAGTGAGTTCGTTCTTAAACACTTCTTCACATATGAATTCTGAGAATAGATTGCTATCTAATGATTATATTATAATTAGGAACTATGAAGAGGACCAGGAGATGTTGGAAAAGGCTATTGGAGGCGAAGAAGATCAGCAAAGGCGTCCAAGGCAAGTTGGAGGTCCAAGTCAAGTCGGCGTCGAGTCAGTTTCGGAATCCAGGAGCAGTCTGCACTAAAACGGTCGCCCAGATCACATACGGGCTCGGTTTTAGACGTTCTACATATGGACAGAAAGATAATTTGATAACCTTTCCAATGGCACCGGACTCATGCCAAAATTAGTCCGGAGTCAACGGGAATCGTCGAAACAAATGGATGTCCAGAATCTGTCTCGGTGCTGCGCCACCGTAATTTGGCCTTTGAGCTTTGTATCGTGTTGGAGTCCAATAGGGACGCGTCCAAGGGGTTTTTCACGCCCCTAAACCCTATATTATCAGTAGCCACCGCCCAAGTTAGGGTTGGGTTTTGCTTAGATTATTCTGTCAAGAACAGTTTCGCCATTCATCGGTTTGTGAGACCCCAACTTGTGATATTAATTCAGATTTCAGCAATTTGATTGCATTCTTCTGTGTTCTTGCTTGTGTTCTTCGATTCTCAGGCAAGGATAAGCCTTCTCGGTGAGGTCGACCGTGCAACGCCGGTCGATAACCTTAGGAGACGTGGTGCTGCGATTACGCCGGTCGATATTTTTAATGCTTCCATTCATACCCAGCAAAATAAAGTCAATGTCTTTATGGTTTGACATTGTTATACTCTCAAGTCATTACTTATAGCACGAATCAAAAGATCTTCATATCACTTGCAGAGGAACGTACGTTGTTTTCTTTAAATAGATTCTATTTTTAGTTCTTTTTTTTTGCGAGGTTATTTTTAGTTCATTTTGTCACGAAACTTACCTTTTGGACAACATCTCGTCAAGACTCTTGAAACTTTATTAGTTTCACATATATAGCTTCTAAAATAATGGTCAAGGCTACCGCATTGGAGACCGCCAGAACATCATGTGCTTGCAAGGAGAGGGCGTACCACTATGCTTTTATAAATGTCCATTTCTCCAAAATCATTAATGTTTGCTCGTTTGTTGCAAGGATCCATTTCTTCTAGTCGCAAGAAGAGAAAACAAGAACTGAATAACAACAAGTAATATATCCTACTTTTCACAAAATTTTAACGCTTTGTATTTGTTTAGATGATTTTGTTCATGTTTGATGAAACAATAAAAAAACAACAGAGAACCATACATATTGCCGCTGACCAGGGTAATAAGGGTCCATCAACCGTGCACCTCCTTCATAACTTTTTCGCCGTCACGGAACCGGAACACGATCGGCTGCATGCACGGGAGAGCTATAGTAAGCGAAATCCAAGAAAACAATGAATTCCATCGCTGGCCGTCCGTCCTTGCACAGAAAGGCATCGGGTTTCCTCGCAAAAAAAAAAGAAAGGCATTGGGTTTGACCGGTCAACCTCACGACCCCTTCTTCTTCCCAGTTCCCGCCTCCTCGATCCGTCACCTCACGCTACTATATAGTAACCCCGAAACCAAACCCGTTCAAACAAAGTGCCACGTAACCCCACCCCGGTCTTCGTCTCTCTGTCTCCTCCCTCGCGCAGAAATAGCAACCCACCTAATCCGAGGAAAAACACAACAACAAACCGCAGAGCGCGCGATGCTCCACGGCGCCAGGTTCCTGCGCTCCGCCGCCGCTGCTCTCTCCCGCCTCGCGCACGCCCTCCTCTGCCGCGCGCTCCTCCTCATCACCATGTCCACCGGCGGCCTCTGCTACTCGCCGTCGGCCGCCGTGCAGATCCCCGCATCGCCATGGCAGCAGCACGCCAGGACGACGGCCAAGTCGACGAAGGTTCACCCGGCCGCCGCCGCCGCGCTCACCGTCGTCGAGGACCACAAGCCGGCGGCAAACGGCGGCGGTAAGGACCACCAGCTGCTGCCGCTGGTGCTCGCGGCGCCGCCGCCGGTGTTCGGGAAGAGGGAGGAGAAGAAGGCGGCGAGGGGCATAAGCAGGCCGCCGAGGCTGGTGATCCCGCCGCAGCTGGGCGCGGCTGGGGTTGATCCGTTCGGCGCGGCGGCGGACCGGGAGACGGACGTGGCGACGGAGGTGGAGGTGCGCGGCGAGGGGTTCTGCCTGGCTAGCCGCCGAGGGGTCCGGCACGCCATGGAGGACGGATACGGCGTCGTCGCTTCGAACAACAACGATGATAATGGACAAGGCTCGCAAATGGTAAACATACACATTTTTTTTTTGGCAAGGGGTAAACATACACATTTAACTATATCAGCTCAAGGTTAATTACGCTTTGCACGCATATGCATATGGCCCTATATATATTTCGAATCGTTGCAAACTAAACTTAGAGTATTTTTGTTACTCGGACGAAACGTGCATGCATGATCCTATAATAACCAAGACGTACTCCTTTGCTTTCGACACAAAATATGAAGGAATGGGGTTCACGAAAGAACCACTAGATGATGTAAATTCATATAGCTGTTATAGTACAATAAAGGGCGACTAATTGTAGCAAATCCAGCACATTATAGCGTGCTTCCAGAATGGCGCAATCTTCTAGGTTGTTTTGATCTTTCCCATGGATGAGTTGGCTTCATGCATGTTGAAAATCAGTCAGAGGAACCTACTATATATGGACGACAACAACAACAACAAAACTGTAAAAATAAAGAATCTATTAGTTGAATTGAGTTAAAACTGGAAGATAATCTCTTAACTTAAATTACATAAAGTGACGCATTTCAAATCAGTTTTAATTAGGTTATTCAATAAAATGCATGGGCGCCGCTTTTTGTTGTTTTGCAAGCTACCAATACTGTGGACCATTCCAAGTCTGGAATAGTTTTTTTTTTTAAGGAAAAGTCTAGAATAGTTAACCATGTGAAAGTTCCTTCTATCAGAGTAAACACATACACTCTTAATGAATCAAAATGTTGTGAATAAAAAGGGAAATGTTGAGCAAAACTCACGACTTGCTTATGACCTCGGGAAAAAACACAGCAACCCACATGCAACACACGCGCACTTTGGTTTCACAAACCATTAGTTGAAGAAGCAAACCCAGTCCATTGCTTAGCTGTGAAACTTCCAAACATAGAACGTTTTCTTATTCCGGAATTAATAACATGGAGAAACGTCCTGGTCTTTGGTCAACAGAGCAGCAATATAATTATATGTTAAACTCAATCCTTTGGCACACTTGAATGTCGCCGGTTTACGAATGAACCTGGTCTTCTGAACAGTACACCCCAGCCATGCATGCATTTTTCAACATTGTTTTTCATTCCATTATATTGCTTTTGGGAAAATGCAGGCGTTCTACGGTGTGTACGACGGGCACGGCGGCCGCGCGGCCGTGGACTTCATCGCCGACAAGCTCGGCAAGAACGTCGTCGCCGCCGCACTCGAAAAAGGCAACGAAGATGAGGTCATGGCGGCGATCCAATCGGCATACCTGACCACGGACAGCGAGTTCCTGAGCCAGGTAACGTACGACACACATTGTCGTCATGCATCCGATCGCAAAAGCAACAACAACTCATCACGTTAGTACTAGTTGGACCGGGTCTTTGCATTGCATGACGGAATTTAATGCATGGGGTCCACTGTGCTTTGAACGGTTCAACGTACGTGACGTTTTGCTTTTGCTGCTACTCCTAGTTGATTGGTTAGTTAGGCGTCGACGGCGATGGGCTCGACAGCCATACGTGTCCGTTCGTTCGTACTAGATGAGACGAGACCTTCTTCTGCTTCCTTTCGAAGTTGTTACTTGCTTTCCTAGGTGTCCAAGCTAGTGCTGCATGTGACTGATGGCGACCGGGTTCTTTCCCTTGCCGTGTTGCTCCTGGCGCCATGCATGCTGTATCAGCACCTCGTAAGTTCACATTGACTGGAAGAAGAAGAAGAAGAAGAAGAAGGCTTTACACGCGAGGTTGCACGCGTAAACGAGCGTGTAGCCCTGGCTTCCTCGCTCGTACGGCATGACTGCCTGCTTCTCAAGTTAAACTTACTACTCAACACCCATTAATCTGCCACATGTATGGGAACTTTTAGAATTTGAACGGTTCTTGAAAATGCCACATGTATCCCTCGAAAAGAAACTTGTTTTTGAGATTTCCAAATTAAACCTTGCTGCGCGAAGAACCGAACTGTACATGAAGCTCTCAATGGTCGACGCTGGGTGCGTGACATATTGGGTGGGCTCACGGTCGAGGTTCTGATTGAGTACCTATGTATATGGGACATCATGGAAACGACACAGCTCAATCACCATGAGAGGGACAAATTCGTCTGGAAGTGGAGCAGCGATGGAAACTTCTCCGCGGCATCCACCTACGCAGCTTTCTTCCATGGACAAGAGTACATGCCGGGTGGGAAAGAATTGTGGAAAACCAGGGCACCAAACAAATGCAGGTTCTTCTTCTGGTTGGCCCTTTACAAGAGATGTTGGACGTCGGCAAGGCTGCAGCGCCACAACCTACCAAACCATGGACTTTGCGCGCTGTGTGACCAGGAACCGGAAGAAATCGATCACCTGCTGCTGGGTTGCCTGTACAGCAGGGAATGCTGGTTCAAATTGCTACGCCACTCGGGGACTCAGTCTCTCACGCCGACATCTACTGATGAGCTAGCAGAATGGTGGCTGCGATCGAGAAAGAAGATGGAGAAAGGGCGAAGGAAAGGCTTTGACTCCCTGGTCGTTTTGGTCGTTTGGCAGTTATGGAAGGAGCGGAACAGACGTGTATTCAACAACGAGAGATGGCTACCTCAGCGACTAATCAACGCAACCCAGGATGAGGCGAAGCTGTGGTACCTTGCAGGGATCAAACATATGTCGCAACATTGTATCCTAGATGGATAGCTCGCTAATGCATCTTGGTAGGAGGTCGAGAGCAACCATGTTTGTAAGCTAGGGAAGCCCGGTGCTTTGGTAGGTAGCAAACTAGGCTTTTCTTGGGATACCTTGTCCCCAGAATCCAATGTAACAAAACTCTCTTCTTCCGCTTAATGAAACATGCGCAAAGCGCGTTCTCGGAAAAAAATAATTAAACCTTGCTTTTCTCCCATCATACAATTTGAGAAGCATTAATTAAGGCTATTTGAAATCTTGGTACCATGTGGTACCTAGATGCTATATCGTTCTTAGTTTTGTCGAGCCAAACTAACTTAAGTTTGATCATATTTTTCTACCAAAATTAAAACAATGTTGAAAATGCATGGCTTGTGGGAAAAAAAATGAGCTCATTTGGGGAGCCAGTGATTTGTCCATCTATGAAAAGCAATAGTAGCTCATGATGCGTGAGTACCATGGATGCTGCCTCATGCATTATTGAGCCAATAGCATAGCACACATCACATTTTAGAGCACGGCATTTTGGTACAAATTGTTGTGGCAATCTTAACTTGGTACGTACCACGGCAAACTAACATGTATCATCTCTTTGTAACGGCGCAGGGGGTACGCGGCGGCGCATGCGCGGCAACGGCGGTGGTGAAGGACGGCGAGCTCTACGTGGCCAACGTGGGCGACTGCCGCGCCGTGCTCGGCAGCCACGGCGGCGTCGCCACCGCTCTGACGAGCGACCACACCGCCGGCCGTGAGGACGAGCGTTGCCGCATCGAGAGCTCGGTAAGTGACCACACCACAACGGAACATCGTAATTTCTTAAAAAAAAAATCGTGTGCACGCAAGGATCAAAATATGAGATCCTGATCGTTAAATTTGTGCGTTTATGTGCAGGGCGGTTACGTGAGCTGCGGCAGCAGCGGCGTGTGGCGCGTGCAGGACTGCCTGGCGGTGACGCGCGCGTTCGGGGACGCGTCCATGAAGCCCTGGGTCACCGCCCACCCGGACCTCTCGCGCCGCCGCATCACCCCCGAATGCAGCTTCCTCGTCCTCGCCTCCGACGGCCTATGGAACAAGGTCTCCTGCCAGGAGGCCGTCGACGTCGTCTCTTCCGCCGTGGAGGCCACGACGGCACCGTGCAAGGAGCTCGTCGCCATGGCCAGGAGCAGGGGCAGCCGGGACGACATCACCGTCATGGTCGTGGACCTGCAGCGGTTCCTCCAGCGATAAAAGAACATCCATCGATCGGTGGATCAATCGAGCAACGAATTCGTTACATTTTAGGCTGTGAAAAAGTTCTTCTCGCGTCCAAGATTCTGCTGTAAATATATTCTTTTTTTTTGCAAGAGATTAGTTACGTAATTAGTACGATAGGGCTGCCTTCCGATGAGATTTGGACCGGAGTTATCGGAAAGTGCAGAAGATTAGCGTGACTGTAAATATTATTGATGAGCTTTCTTTCGACGAAATGAATCAGTGCTCCACTATAGTACTATATACTAGGAAAGCAGGCGCGCTCCACCGCGCCCACACGGTAATATCAATCACCTGAAAAATAATTAGATTATTTGTTTGGTTCTGAATGATTCAAAACTAAATTTTAGGGCCCGTTTGGAATGGAGGGTTTCATCTCCATTCTTGCGGGAATTGAATTGTTTCATGTGAAATTCCTGTAAAATTCATGTGAAATTCTTGCGTTCCAAACGGAGCCTTGTTCTTTCAAATATTCTTATGCAAGTGGTTCAAGAATACATGAGTAGCAGATTGTTTGCATTTTTCTTTTCTCCCATTTTTCTTTTCTCATTGCCACACACATGACAAAAATGCGGGAAAGTACATGTCACTAAATTGGGTAGTTGAAAAATATTTAGGGGTGAACAGTAATGATCTTGGCCATGTTCGCTATTGTTATTCAGAATCAGCAATGTAAAATAGTCTTTGGTGGTGCAGCAAGGGAATGAACTAACATTTATCGTTGGGTATACCGTGCCAAATTTCGGCCTCCATGTTGTGCACGTAGCTATTTTCACTTTGTGGTTGACCTGGACATGCAATCCTTCGAAACTCTGAGTGCTGCCTGCTCTCTTTCTTTTCTGTTTTTTTCTCTCCGTTGGCACGCGCGCAGGAGCTCACGAGGACATGAGGCCACGCGGCCCTGCCTCTTGCCACGTGCTGGCTGGCCTGACCCGATCCAAACCCCGTAACCCGTCTTCTTCCTCGGATAAAGTCTAGCAGCAGCCAGCAAGGCAGCAGACGCCGCCATTCTCTATGCTCTGCTCAGCATCTCTTCTCACCCAACTCTCTCATCTCACCAAAGTACAGAAGCACCAACGCAAGCTACTATGTCTTCTCATCGTCGCCGCTTGGCTAAGTTCGTCGCCCAGGTGCCGTAGTCCCGGTCGCGCATGCGAAGGTCCAGCCCAGGCTGCGGGGTGGCGGCCGCGCTCGGTCTTGCTGCACAGAGCACGCGCGGTGGCCATGGCCTGTATGCGCCATCCTGCCAAGGGCGCGAGCATGCAGGAGCCTGCGTTGGCGCCGAGCGTGGTGGCCTGCAGCCTGATGCTCCCTCTTGCATCTGACGAAGGCCCATCCAGCAAAATCATCCCCGGAGTCCAGCTGAGTTAGATGTCTGGCTGGTTTTCTACCTCGGGCCACTAGCGGCACGGGCAGGAATGGTGGCCCATGGTAGCACCGTCCGTCATGGCACAAGGCCCAGCTTCAGCAACCGACGTAGGGAGCAACAAAAGGAGACGTGCCGAATCTGGAGGGTGGCCACGCCGTTCAGAGACGACGCGCAGGATCTGAGAGGTGGCCACGCCGTCCAAATCGCTGTCAAGAGGAGGAAGCGACGACGCCTCAGCTTTAGACTATATACAAAGGTACTACTACTGTTTAGTATGAGTATGACAGAATTATGAGGTGCAAGAAATTAAAGAGGGTGTTGTACATTTTCCATATGAGTTCCCAAAAGCATATTTAATTGTTCTGAAGCCTGTTTGAAGATTGTTCTAAAGCATATTTAATTGTTCTAAAGCCTGTTTGAAGATGTGGGTATACCTTATCACTTCTCAATGGTGAAGAACAGCCGAGAGCCTCCAAGGCCCGCGCTTGAGATGGACGCGTGGAAATTCCACGCTCCCCGCGCGCATCACTCCTTGCCTGGGCCGTCGTCGGCTTCTTTTTCCTCAACCTTTGTTCTCCCCTGGGCCTTCCACGGGCCTAATTTTTCTGCATCCATGTTAGTCGAGGCCTTCTGCTGTCTACGCGACCCATTTTGGATCTCTTGTTCTTTATCCTCTTGCCGGCCATGTCATTGCTTGACCCCACAACGTCAACAAAACGCAAAACGGACGCCTGCCCCATCTCGCACAATGAGCAAGAACCTGAAGTCAAGTAAATTCCTCAACAACTCAACGTAAATTCAAATTTCTGAAGAAAAAAACGACAACCTACAGGACAACAAGGGATCGGTGCTGCTTGGGCCACACAGCTGGGCATACCATATTTGTAACTATGCCACAAGTAAAAATTTCAGCATATTAGGCATTTCTTAGGTACGTAGAAAATGAGCAGTATTCAAGATAAGTCTGGACTCTTCTTAATTTGATGGTACAAACTAATTTTTTATGATTGATTTTCTTTAGTTCTCATATTTTTTAATGCAACATCCTAGCCGCGCTCTTTAGCACGGGCTACCTGGTACTTCTCTATATTAGTTTGGAGAATGCAAAGAAGGAAAAAGATTCACATTGTGATTTCTCCTGAAGATAATCAAAAATCAAATGCTCTTCGAGTCAGCCAGGCAGCCACCATGTTCTGGCAAACTAGGCAAAATCTTGGTAACAGTTCCCCCCCCCCCCCCCCCCCCCCCTCCGAATCTGAACTTGGGAGCAAAGACCAGCTTAACGCGTGGCAATAACCTCGGTGAGTACTTGGTCTAATCGGTTTTTGTGGGAGAAATACTAGTAATCCTGTTCGATGCATTATTTGCAGGAAGGGCAATTCAGGCTTTGTGAAGCAGAGAGTTCTGCAGCTACAGCGTCAGCTTTGCAGCAGATTTCAACCGGAACACTAAACACCAGCTTTGGCATGCATGAATGTCGGATCTTGTGGTATTCTGCAACGCAGAAAAGATTTGCTTTTGGGGTTCGGTTCATCATGGCTTTTCCCTTTCTGCTATCGATCGTTCAGCTAGCCGCTAAAGCCATGAAGCTGAATGAAACATGTTAGTATGTTACCTGACCTGGAACGCAGAGCAGAGCTTTGGATGCCGCCGGCCAGTGAAGCAGGGGAAACCGATATATCGGAGGCCGGCGCTCTCCGTCCAATCCAGCCTGCGCCGTGGCCGTGCGCGTTCGGGCGCCGCGTCGCGGAGAAACAGGCGAGCTCGCCGCCGTCCCTGGCCGCCGCGGCCGCTCTCAGCGAACCGGCGCGGCGACGCCTGTAGGGCGGTGGAGGAAGCGATTGGACGCGTCATTCGACGGCGGGGAGCGCGGGACATGCGACGGCGTGGATAGCTGAAGTCGCCGGCGGCGGCGCGACGTCCGCCGAAAATGATGGCCAGCGCCGAATATTTTATAGAACGCCCCCGGTTTGGATCGCTACTATTAATCGTGATCCAACTATTTTCATAAACACTGCTGGTTTGGATCGCGACTATTGATTGCGATCCAAATCAGAGGGTTATTTGAAAACCATATGGATCGCGATTCTAATTTGTTTTGTGACAAGGCCCCTGGTCTCTTCCACCGTGGCCGGCAGGCTCCTCAGCTCTCCCCCCCTCACGCCGCGCCGCCACCGTCCTCGTCCGGCTCGCGATGTCCCGTCCCAGAAAACTCACGGCCAGTCCCTATCTATCATCAGCAAGCTCCCAGCTCAGCTGATTTCCCTAGCAGCTACAGGCACGCGATTGGCCGCACGAAACAGCAGCAGTTCAGTCAGTCAGTCTGCCGGACATGGCTGCGGCACCAGCGGCCACATTCGTGGAGCTCGGGATGCCAGCGGCCATGGACGACGGTAATGTGCCGCGCTTGCAGGTTTTGGCGCTGCACATGATGGATGGTGAAAAGTAAGTCATGCGTGCTCCCTCCCCTGCTTCAAAGATGCCGAACATTCGTCCTATTTTGTTGTGTTTTCTGTAGTGAGGAAGGAACGGTTCATCATCTTTTCTTTGGATTGCGTAGTGGATAGAGTAATTTGCACTGATATATATATGAACTACTAGAGCTTCAGGTAGGGCATGATTTTGAATCTTTTACAGCTATAGTATGCTCAGCTAATGTGGAGCATCTGGAAGCTGATAAATGAGTTCTGTTTTCAGAATGCGACATGGAGAAGTCCTGGAGTGATACTGCAAAAAGATTAGCCTGCCTACTTATTACACTATGGAAGCCGCTCGTGCCATTTGGGCAGCTGAGTACAATGGACCTGTTCATCAGCTGGATCAGGGACAGGGCTGGCCAGAAGACCTGGAAGGATTCCTTCTCGCCGCAACACCTGAATGGTGGAGAAGTGACTATGCCGATCTATGGGAAGAATATGTTGAAGTGAAGACGGTGATGGCAGTGAGTCTCGTGGCCAGATGGGCCTGGATGTAACTGAATTCTGTACTGTAAATTGATGTTTTGCCGTTGCAATGTAATCATGCGGGGATGCAACAAAACTCTTAAAAAAAAAGATGCCGAACAATCGATGATTTAGAAATTTGATTAGCGATTTGTGACATATGGTTCTTGACTAATCAGTGGAAATATAGTTTGGTTAATTTCTTGCCTTGGAGATAATGTCACTCATGGAACTATGCAGATCAGTTGCAATCAAGCAGCAACAATCCATAATTGTGGTACCATTTATGCCTCCCCTCCTCAATCTCATATATTTTTAGCTTCCTGTTCTCCCAAATATTGTCATGGGAATATTTGTCAGGAAAATAGTTTATCTGATTAGAATTTGTTTATGCAAATTAAACGAAACATTTTGCATACTTGAACAAGGCTACTCCATACTATCAATAATATCTTGCAGAAACATCAAAGAACCATCACCTCAAAAAAAAATAAAAATAAAAAAACACCGAAGAACCCAACAGTACTTTGTCATTGTATCACAATACACATTCCATGATGTACATTAACAAAATAAGATGCAAGATCACCGAATCTACTGCACAAACATGTTCATTAATTCGGTGTCTGCGATGAAAAATCTCATAGCAGGAACAGTGATCTGAAACTGCAAAAGTCCGGAGCAAATGCGTTATTGGCCAGGAGGTTTTCTCAGTGTAACCAAGTCGTACAATCTTGGTTTAGTTCCCTGCCATCCCATAGCTCGGGGCAATTCGATGGGCCGTGCTTTATCTGAGGTTCTAATTGCAGCTCCATCATCATCATCATCTTTGCAGTAGGTTTCAACCAGAAACACCAGTTTCGGGTTCGGCATGCCTGAATGCTGGATCCTGGTAATATTTCTCCAAAGCTGCTTCTGGGATTCAGTTCATCATAGCTTTCCTGCTATCGTTCAGCTCATGCCACGAGGCTGAAAGAAATATGTTTGCCTGGAACGCTACGCCACGGATGAGAGGACAGCTTTGATGTTGGCGGCTAGTGAAGCAGATCGGATGCCTGAGCGCTCCATCCAATCTAATTAACCTGCGCTGCGGCCTTCCACACCCGGGCCTCGTCGCGGAGAAGCAGACGAGCTCGCCGCCGTCCCCGGCCACTGCGGGCACTCTCGGATCTCGGCGAACTGGCAGGGCTATTCCTGAAGGGTTGTCGAGGAAGCGAAGCGATTATACGTGTTAATCGATGGCGGGGAGTGTGGGACACTCGACGGCGTGGATGGCTGAGGTCGCCGGCGGCGGCGCGACGTCCGTCCGCGGGCAACGATGGGCCAATGGCTGCCGCCGAATATTTACAGAACGCCCCCTCGTTTGGATCGCGACTAATAGTCGGGATCCAACTATTTGTAGAAACACCTCTTATTTGGATCGCGATCTAAATTGATGGGTTATTTGAAAATATTTGAATCGTAGTCCAAATACGTATTTCTGGAAAGGCCCCTGGTTCACTGGCCGCTCTCTCCTTCCCCGGCGTCTCCTCCGCCGCCACTGCCGTTCTCCTCGTCCCAGGAAACCCACGCCTCACCCCTACCACCAGCAAGCTCCCGGGTCATCTGACTTCCCTACCAAAGACGGAAGGGCGTAGCACAGGCGCGCGATTCGCCGCAGCTCAGCCTGCCGGACATGCATGGCGGCCGCAAACACAACAGCATCCGCATTCTTGGAGCTCGGGATGCCGGCCATGGCGGTGGCTTCTCCTGGACGCGTGATAAGAATCCACTGTCTAAAGATGCCGCACTTTTGATGATTCTTTATTATTATTATTATTAGCGATTTGCGAGATGTGGTTCTCGACAAATCAGTGGGAAATAGTTTGGCTAATTTCTGACTTTCGAGATGTATTATCGCTCATGGGACTATGTAATGCCCAGTTGCAATCGAGCAGCAACAATCCAGAATTGCGATGCCATTTATATATGCCTATCTCAATCTCACAGCATTTTCGCTTGGCCCATTTAAGCTGGGCATATAACTCAATTACATGATTCTTCGGTTCTTCCTGTTCTCCCAAATACTGTCATTTTCTTTTGAGCTTGCTGGTTGTGATCTAAGAGTTGTTAGCCATCACTACTAAACATGTCTGTCATGCAGAATATTTGTTAGGAAAATAGTTTATCTGATTACAGCGTGTTCATGCAAATTAAATGAAACTTTTAGGCATGCCCAAACAAGGTTAGTTTTCCAGTAACACAAAAGATTTGCAATCAACGGTTCAAAATGAGTCGAGGTAACACGGTACAGCAGGATTGGACACTTAAGAAGACTGTTAAATACACGCATTTGTGAGCGTAAGGGAAGTTAGCGAGTAGAAGCTCTTATCAGGCTCCTTTCTTTTATCACTCATCATCCGCTTGGGCAGCTGCTATCTCTGAATCCAAGAGAGAGATGAACTGCTGGCTTACATGCTTCGCGACAGAAATCATATCGAAGATAACGCTTGGATCCAGCCCTGCACCGCCCCTCTTGGTTAGCCCACATATGTTGCCGTGCCTGTTAACTGATACTGACACTGCGGAACTCATCTGGGATTCTTCCTCAGAAGTAGCATCAACAATGTATTGCCGACCCACCTAGCATAGGAAACAAACAAGTCATATATGCAAACAAGTGTAGCAAAGGACACCACACTAGTTTGTATCTGAAACTTTGGCAAAACTATTACTGTAGGGAAACAACAATGGCAACTGCTGGTGCAGTTCACCACAAAATAATGTCGTATAGTAAGTTCACAGAAAAAACTGTGTCCTACGCCTAAATTCACAAAGTTTTTTTTTCTTCTATATCCCGGTGGCATCTCCAACATCCAAACGCCCATCGAACAGTGCAGATAACAGGCAATCAAAAAAGCATGTCTATTCAACACCAAGGAATAAAAATGTACACGAACAACAAATTACCTTGGTCAAGGTAATGATTACAGGCACACTGGAGGTGTCAAATTGAAGAAATTCCTCATCACTTACGTCAACCTCAGGTTCATCATCAGATGCAGCACTAAGTGAAACATTAACTTTTGGTATACCTGTATCACTCAAAGCAACCTGCATGTGTACAGAATCTTAGCACTCTGCAAGGTATAAAATGTGCTGACTTTACTGTTGCACTGGCTATCAAGCAGTACAGCAAAGAGCAAGGAAAAATGCAATGATGCAAGAATAATTGAAACTGCTAAAGCACAACCTGTAGCAACTCTAGATTCCATTAAATAAAAAATCACCTTTATTGCAGCAGCGAGCGCGTCAAGTAAATTACCATCAGAACTGATCACAAGTCCATCAATGTAAAGATCCCAGCAAACCTTTCCGTCAACAACAATCAGGGATGACAGATCAATTGCAGCACCTGAAATATCGTTGGGAAGAGTTCGAATTGAAAGAAAAATTACATACAAGCAGCTAGGCACATAACATAATGACAATCAATTTCTTAACGAATATTCCCTAATAATAAGAAGAACAAGGCTCACATATCAGAGCAACAGTTGGTTAAAGTATGTATTTCTTAATTCTAAATAAAATATTCCAAAAACCAAGAATCACAGCCATGGCTAGTCAGCAACTGCAGCGCACCTTAAAACTCCTTTTTAAGAAAAAAAAATCAGCGGCATGAATTTGTTACGATATCTACATCCTCCACAACATTTGTAATGTGTAGTATACCTCCAATTAAATATGCATGATAATGGCAATCGATAGTCGTAATAAGTGATGCTGTTTAGTTGGTGTATACAAGTAAATTTTGCTCAAGATTGGCATGATACATCTAATGTCAAGTACCATTCATTGGCTGGTAAAACATAATGTAATGAAGAACAGCTAAAAAGTATCTACAATTATAAAGGCACAGATAATGATGCTCCATGTTGAAATAGTAGTTATAATTGCCGAGAAGGAAGAAAGAAAGACGAAATTAGAAGTATAGACCTAGATCAGTATAGCCTGAGATCACTTCAAAAGCTCATCAACCACATTGATTATAGGGAGAGCAATAAAGGATTATGTTACCTGCCCCACTTTTACCACCTAGCAAGCATCTTTGTAAGGAAACAGAGAGCTCAGCAGACAATTCTTCAGATCCTCTGCCCTATAAAAAAAAACACAAATAAGGCAACAGTATACAACTTTCAAATAGAATGAAGTAGGAAATTGAACAATATACAAAATGCAGGGTTCCAATAACGGCTTTACATCCTATTTTTAGAAAAGAAAAATAATTGAGATACACTTCTGCAAATTGGGCCCTAATGTGCTGTAGATGACAATTCTGTTGACCTCTTTACTTTTCATAGTCAACATATTTGTTGTTTCTTCCAATTCAAAAGAAAAAAAAATGTAACCGACTATTACTTTCCATTTGATCCAATCACAACAAATCACCTACCTCAAACATGGGCTCAGCAGTTGGACTACAGTCAACAAAGATGTTAACTTTTCCTTTTTCAGGGTGAAGAATGCTTGGTTTTCCCAATTCAGCCTGCAGACGACAATTTATGCAGAGTAAACAAATAGACAATAAAACAGGAACAGTATACCATGTCTAAAAAGTTTGTTTTCTCATTTTACGGGCAAGTCAAGGACTACAAATATGATTTTGGGGTTCATAATTTCACATCATATGATTAACCTAGAAGTATGAACTTTGCAGCACAATGTATGATATACATAATCCATGATTAAGACCTTACTATCTCAGGAATATAAGACTTGATTAGCAAGAATTTTAGGATATGCTGATTAAGCACAATGTCTGATATACATAATCCATGATTAAACCTAAGTTCAGCTTGTTGATTTATAACGACGTTTTGAACTTACAGCAGAAAAATATTTGACCCTTTGGGACAGCAAACTGCAAGAACCGTACCTTGACACTAGCTATCACTTCAGTGCCCCCCAATCTGACACGAGCTGAACCATTCGCCTAAACAGTCGACAATCCAAAATAACATGAATACACAGAGAATTCCACAAAGAAAAGGTAGAAAAACAGGAAAATACGATTCACAGAACAAGTATAAACTCTGAAACCTGCGGGATGACCCCGGTCTCGACGGAGAGGGCCCGGAACTGCAGCCGCCTACGGCCGTCGGTGCGAATGTCCTGCGCGATGCCACCACGGATGAAGTGCTTCTCCCCTTCTGAGAGCCCTACCATCTTATTCCTGGTCACAGCACGATCGAATCAAATTTCAAGCAGTCTCGGAGGCATTCCGTCCAACACCTTGTGCGCAGCTACCAAAAGGCAACGGGGAAACGAGCGCACCAAAAGTGGAAAGTCGAAGGAGGGACCGGGGAAGAGCTCAGTTTCGTCGCCGACGCAGTGGAGGATGAAAGAGCTCCGCTGAGGGCAACTAGCCGTCGCCGGCGGAGAAAGGAGGAGGGGGAGGAGCGCCCGCGCCGCCGCCGGTCGAGGAGTCAGGAGGCTTGAGCCGTTGAGCGAGACATGCACCGCGTGCTCATCATCTTCATCGAGACAACTGGATGTCTTGCTAGTTTCTTGTCGTGGACGCTTTTTCTGACGGTTTAGATTTAACCCTCAAACCAATTTGCATCTTTCCACTGATAAGTAAATTGAAAATGTAGGATTGATCTTATATGGAAATTTATCTGCCTATATATCTTAGAATGAAGGTACCGGAACTCCTTTACCGGAGCGGGTGTCATGCCCTTGTTTTATCCCTCATGAAAGACTAAATCAGGTTCGTGAGGTACAATGGATCTGCAACCCCAAAGGCAGCACAATATCTTATGCCGAATTATTCTTGAATTAGTAGAGAAATCTTACATTTTTTGAAAAAGAAAATGCTCTATTTAATGGCAGCTTTGCTCTGCGCAGCCGCAGGAGATGAAGGTAACTAAACAAGTAGAAGTGGACCCATTGCATTTCGTCTCGTAGCAGCAGGTGGTGTCAATGCAGCTTTTCACATCTTTTCCAAGGCAACAGTGGCACCATGAACAACGTTTAACTACAAATTTTTGAGGCAAAAAGGCCAAATTGTGTCGTTTCATGATGGTCTCCACTGGCTCAATGCGTTCTCTGATATCGCTCGTTTCCATTGTACGTGCAGTTTGTCATGTATACCAGGTAATTAGACTTCTCATATGGGATCATAATAGAAGCTAGCCATTTAGCAAACTGGCATCTATTTTGTACGCCACAAGAATTAAAGTTTGGTCACATATGTATAGGTCCGGCAATAATTATTGTGATAAACAATACTGTGCCACTTTTGAACATGAATACGAGGGCCATGCTGCACCTAAAAAGAAGCAGTCGAATGGCTATTGCCCTCTTCTGTGGATTCCGATTGGATGTCAGATGGTTTCAGCTGACGGAGAAAACTGAAGCTATTGCCCAATCGTCTTCACAGACTCCCTCGTTCTATGCCTGAAATCTATCGAGGTCGTCCCCTTCATATCAATAAATTCTGACCCTTCGATACTCGAAACTCTAACTATTCCGGTAAATTATTTTGCAAAATTTGATTTGCATCATTCAAAACAGTCGCCTGGAGCTAGTTTGTATGAATTCATAATGAATAGACAAGCAGGGGTACCTTGGATTTGAAGGCTGGTATAGAGTAGAAACAGGATCATGAGAGCGGAGGACATCTGCAATCTTTTCACCATTGACGTCAACGGGAGCACCAGAACTCTTTTGGCTGATATTTGTTTTGTAGCATGGAAACACAGACCCTGATGTGGGCAATATATATACAGGCGTTGCATTAATTGTATCATCGAAAAAGGTATGCAGTGCCTAAAATAATCCAGTGCTTCGAATGGTATTCAATCTGTGCCTTTCTCCAATTAAATTTTTTTTGGCAAACTTTTATTGTCAATAGGTGTCCAATGTAGTAATGCTATTTTGACTCTCTGCAACTGCTTGTTAAAAGCAGAGTGTCTTCATTAAAGAGAGCTTTCTTTTGATGTAATGGATTAGTACTATTTACGAGGCGCAAGAAATTACAGAGGGTCGTGTCCTTCGCGCCAAAAAAAATAGTGTGCATTTTCCAAAAAAAAGGTATGGATAACAACTGTCTAGAGAAAAGCGTTTGTATTCTTCAAACATGACAGCTGGAATCAAATAATCAAAACTATTCAGGCTGATCCCTTTTGTAGTACAAAATTAGGTAGCGGATGAAACATATAATATTTTGCATGCTATTTCCAGGACAAGTTTTAGTACATCAAATTCATCTAGGATGATTAAGCAGTTGCATGGAAGGCTTAGAAATATGATTACCTAGACTAGGAGGCGAGGAAGCAATAGCGCATATATGTGCAATTAACTTCTCCCAGACTTTTCTTGTTGGATGTTTCAGCAGTCACATAAAAGCAGGATAAAACTTCAATCAAGTCACTTTCAAACTTCACGTGAATCAACTAGTTGATAATGAGAATAGTGATCCGAATACAATGCCTCGTATATCTTTAAAAAATCAGAGTATAGAATAGATTCAAATGAGCCCAATATCCCTTAACCACTGATGTTTATAGGCAAAAGGCATGCAGCTTGCACTTACTTTGCCATTTACCCACAGGGAACACAACTGGTCTATGATGATCTGGATGTCGGTCTCCAGCGTGAGTCTTAAACGATGTAGTAGAAGATTTTCAGCCAAATAGCAGAAACGAAGTTTGATGGATTTGGTTTGTGACTGAAATGTCCTGTCATTTGGCATGCAAAAAAAATATATGATTTTAGAACGAATTCAAATTATAGCTGATACACCAAAATGCCAAAAGATGCATTATTATGTCTGGATGTTCAACTTGAAGTATTTCAGTCACATCATATACACAATTCGGCACTTGCTACACATGTTACTTGTATGATTGAAGAGTGAACTTACACAAATGTTATCACCTTTTTTTGGAGCAGAGCTACCTGTTTGTGCCCTGCTACATCCAAGTGACGACGTGATGCATCGAGTTGCCACGGATCAACATCATTCTGATTTTCTGCATTGTCAACACATAAGCATAGAAAAAAATTCGTTAAGAATTTCCCTAAGCGAAAAGGAGAGTATTGCAAGGAACCGTCAAGTAGTAACCAAGCCACCTGTAAACAATGTCAGCAACACTCAACTCTCCTTTTTCAAGTCACACGTCAACACATCATGTGCCTGTACTTCATCATAGTGGCTTCAGGAACACACAGAAGCTGCATAGATAGACCAAGTAACTTTCACTAGGACGTCCATTTGAGGGTTCAGCATGTTCAAACCTGACACACAAACATTTATCCAACATGAAGCAGAAACAATTCATATATGATTTCTAGAAAAGAAAGCAAACCAGCAAAAGCTAGAACAGTAACTTAGAAAAATGGTATCAACGCCTAGCTAGTTCATTTAACTGACATGATGAAAACATAAAGGGCACAAATATTTTCAGCCTATCCTGGTGCTTCCCCGTAAGTAGTCCATCTTAAATACCTTGAACTTTTAATAACAGCAGGCTTTCAATATTCAAAAACACTGACTTTTAACACGAGTACTATTGTAGAGAAACAAATCCTGACGATAGTACTTGCAGTAATAAAAGGTGCTAGCTACTTGATTTTGATTGCACTCACAGTAAACTCCTGGTAAAGTGCTGGATTTAAACATGCTGAGATGTGAAACATGTTATGTCGAGTATGCAGCTCCTGGTGAGGTCATATCTCAGCATGGATCTCTGATTTAAATATCACAAGTCCTTTTATCTAGAACTCTGGCATTACAATGTAAACACATATTATCGTTAAGATCTCAACTGCCACTAATCATCTCCCTATCCTTTTATCAGCAGCAAGATGACACTTTTTGACTGACCACCAATATGCATATCAGAAAAAAAAAATGCTACATGCTAGAGTTGTTTCTACCTTATTATTAACTCTGACCTGTACTCTCAAATTAGTTTGAATTCAGTTAAGCAACACATGTTAAAGTTCAGATGCATTCATTCCAGGGTATCTAACTTCGAAGGTTGAATGTAACAACATAATCCATATAGAATGGCTGGTTTTTACGTTGGTTCGCCAAACAGTCTAACACGAGCTGAACCATTTGCCTAAAACAGTCACCAACCCAAAATAACATAAATACACAGAGCATTGCACAAAGAAAAAGTAAAAAAAGCGGGAAAATACAATTAACAGAGCATTTCTTGGACCTACTTGAACAGTTAGGCCTATCTGCAATCTTTTTGCCATTGACGTCAACGGAAGTACAAATACCAGAAAAAAAAATACAGGAGTATACAAATACAGATCCTGGTGTGGGCAATATGTATACACGCGCTGCAATAATTGTATCATCGAACAGGTATGCAGTGCCTAAAAAAATCCTGTGCTTCGAATGTCATTGGATCCATGCATTTCTCCGATTAATATTGTTTGGCAAACTGCTTAAAAGCAGACTGTCTTCATTAAAGATGAGCTTTGAGTAAATCCTCTGCTTCATTATAGGGCAGCCATGTGTTCTTCTTCACGTTGAATTTAATTAGGTAAATTATAGAGCTTACGATTTTGAGTAAACGGTTAATTTCAAGTTTTACAAACTTTTTGTGAGAGCAAGATTATGAGTTAGACATCAACATTTTCATCTGTTCATTTACTTATCTTTACCAAGGCAAAGCTACCTGATTTAGTTAGCAGAGAGGCTACTTGAATAGGTATCATCCTCCCTAGAGATGTATACCTCTTCTCTCTCAAAATAAAAGAGATGTATGCCTCTCTCCACCATTGGCTGAGGCAAGATTTTTAAATTGAGTGTGCAAAGGAACCATTGATAGAACCATGCGAATAGACTCACAAGGGCAAATGCCCCCTCTAACAACCTTGACAATGGTTCATCCACCCTTAGTTCGACACAAAACTACATAATTGGCCGTATCAAGCACGAAATTCATGTTTCCACCGGTTCCCTCCAGGATAGCCATCCAGTACAAGAATTCCCAAACCACTATCGAAAGAGAACTCATTGACACTTTCGTTACATCACTTCGCAGTGTTGTAACCACGCAAGCTGTGTAGTCACCAACACGGTTTGCGACTGGGACAACTGATCCATGGGAGAAGAATCAACGTTTATGCCTTGGTTTAATGCCTGACCATAGGGAATGAAGGATGTCATATCTGTCTAGAAAATGTGATTAGTGGAAACATTTTTGAATTTAATATTTGACGGTCGGGAACATTTTTGAATTACAGGATTGCACGCATTGATCACAAAACTTTGTACGATATAAATTGATGCGATGTCTAAGTCCACTTCATGCAATGGCAAAGGGGGCAATGCCCCCACCCCAGTCCAAGCTCAAATTCTCCTAATGAAACAATAACTTTTTAGGTAAATTTACCAAAACACCCCTAATCACTACACCATGGCAGACATTTGTCAACACTTAGTATGTTGGCGTAGGGCACTTTTGCCGGCACTTAAACCGTAGCCAAAGGTTTTGCCGACATATAGAAAACAGTCGCGGTAGAAGCAGTCGGGAAAAACCTTTGCCGACACTTATTTGGATTGCCGACAATTAATAAGTTGTTGCCTTTGGCTTCACCTTAGTTGATTTCTACACCGACAGTTAATATCTTTTCCGACAGTAGACATATGCCAACAGTTGATACCTTCGCCGACACTTAGTAAGTGGCACAATCATATTTGCAGCATGCTACTGTGGACACCTTTCCATGAAAACTATGTGTCGGCAAAAGAACCTCATACATTCTATATATAATGCAATAATTTCTCATAAATCAATCTGAACCATCACAGATCAATAACACAAAGTCCTTGCACAATCCAAAAAATGGCACTATAGGGTCATCAATGACTTCCACATCACAGATTTTACACATGGTTCCAGATCTCCCATTTATTCATGTTATCAAAAGTCATAAGCATATAGTCCTTCATCACTAGTATAGTGCAGCCAGCTATAAAGGTACACCCTCTTGGAACACTCGAGATGACAACTAGTAAAAACGAACCTCTCTGTACCACACAAAAGTATAACGTGATACAACATTGGCAATTTAGCTGTGCAAGTGAGGTTTGGGAATAGGAGGCAATGGGAATCCATCAAGTTGATCCTTGAGGCAAGAGGAACGGCCATGCAACATATTCTCGCCATTGGAGATCCAGGATCGAGCCTAATAATTCGGATCCCAATAACGCTAAATTCTAAGTCATGATTTACGATGAACTGGAGCAACTAAAAATTACCTTTTAGTTTTACCTGCTCATCTGATCATGCAAACTGTTCGAAATCCTCTACCAGGATTATCAGAACTCTTAATCCCCAGTCCATGCTCACAGGCGGAGAATCCATTGCAAGTACGGTGACGTAAAGTACTGCCTTGTACATTGAAGATGAATCGAGTGTTTAAAGTGGCAATAAAAGTTCCTATAATTAATGTGTGCTTCTAACTGCAACTATAGTTTCTCAATCAAACACATAATCCGACATTGACGAGTGATATGGAGCTTATGGTCGCCTCACTATGAACTGTAAGTGAAGTGCCACCTAATGAACTGCGTGAGATAGGCATGACAATCATCATATCTTTCTCTGAAGACTTTAAAGAATAGGAATTTTACACAATCCTATATAGAAAGAGAACCTTGTATATCAGCACATATGTAATTTTTACACGCCATGGTAATGGCACGTAAAGAAAACCACTACCATATTTCTCTCTAAAGACTTTAAAGAATCACTACTACAAAACATGGATATTGTAACACATATCTGTAACATAAGTAAGAATGTGTTACAAAAATATTTCATAGTAACATAAGAATTTGTGTTACCGAGTGTGCTTGTAACACAAATGCTTGATTTGTAAAAATGTGTTACAGATAATTATTCTAGTAACACAAAAAATAGTGTTTCAAGCATAGTGTTACAAAGAAAGCAATGTGCTTGTAACACAAATGCTTGATTTGTAAAAATGTGTTACAGATAATTATTCTAGTAACACAAAAAAAGAATTTATTAGTTAAAACCAATTAAGGATAACTTCTTATCAAATATGTGTGTGTAGTGTAGTGGAATTTCAACAACTAAATGATGGTGAGGTCTTAGGATCAAATCCTAGCAACCACTAATTATTTGGTATTTTTTATTTGTGTTACTACATTATATTGTAACACATTTTATTATACATAGTAACATATTTACATGTGTTGCTACATTTATTGTAACATATTTTTTCACTAGCAGTAACACATATTTGTGTTACATTAGAACTTGTTGTAGTAACATCAGCATATGCATCATTTATTATATGTGTTACTATAGGTCTTTGTAACACTTTTTTCTAGCTTTAGTAACACATCTATGTGTTACAAAAGGCCTGACCTGACGTAGTGAATAGGAATTTTACACAACCCTATATAGAAAGAGCTCCACCGGAGCAGTTCTCAATAAGTATAACCCATGTGTCATTGAAACATCAATGGCATATTCATAATTGTGCGAAATTTGTAATGCAAACGTTAACTATTTTAAACGACAGAAAAGCTTCGTGTTTGAGATATTCATAGGATCCAACAAAAAATGAGATCCCGTTCCAGAGGATCACATTCCAATTTGCGTCGGAGCACCACAAACAATGCCTCAAAGCATGACCCAAATAAAGTTGGGAGAATGCTAGGAGATCCACGACACCTTACGAGTAATGCTATGTATACTCAAAGTGCTTACAAAAATTTTGGTGGAAGCTGACGTGACAGTGAATTAAGCACTTGCTCTTGCTTTCACATCCGCTATCCGTCTGATTTAAGTATGGTTTGTACGTACGTGAGGGAGGCACAGCTCTCTATTTGCTCATGATCTACTCCCTATATTTTCACTAAAGATTTTAATGATGGTTACTTTTATGGAATTACAGGTATTATTTTCACTAAATATTTCAATATTTTATTTTTCTTATCGATGTGGAGCCTGCTGAATCATGTGTGTAACTATGAAGTCCAAGTTCCTGCTAGTACAAAATGTTTCGCTAATTCACTAGCCATTTTAAATGAATTGACCCCCAACATAGTTTCAGGAGAGGTACCGGTCGAGAATATTCATCTGGCACTGCACTTGTTTCAACGTCGCGATGGTGATCCTCCCGTGACGTGGGTCCTTGACAGAGTAAACAGACGACAGTAATTGCCCGTAATAGCTTGCGTACTATACTGCACGTGGAATCTGGAATTCTGCATGTAATGGCTGGTTGGATGCATGATGAGTGATGCCTGAGCTGAGCCGGCCGGTGGGTGTTCAGCTACTTTACGGCGTTCGCACGCACCGGCGGCGCTCACATCCATAAATAACGGGCGGGTGTCTCCCAAGTCGCAGAAGCAGAAACGGAGAAACAACCAGCAAAGGACTTCATACTCTCCCTTCGCCTGCATACTGGAGGAGGAAGAAGTCCATGTCTGGCTGAGAGGCTTGATGCTAGGAACGGGATGCGCTGGGAATTCGAAGTGAAGAGTTCATGAGGATTGCTTCTCATTCGACAGGATCACAAGCACCAGATAGTTGATTGGCTGAAGAACAACCCAAGACCGAAGCTATGGTCAATTGGGTCCCCACTGACCAGCAACTGGCCACACCCGAAGAGGCAAAGCATTTTGCTCATATCAATTAGGATGCATGAGCATATCAGTGATCAAAGCAATTCTTAAGCTTTTCACACACAAAAAAAAAACACTACAAGATTCTCACAAATCCCCGATAGTTTTTGTGCAAGTGGCCAACAGTTTTGGCTTTTTAGTGTAATTTTTTCAAGTGGCCAACAGTTTTGTAGTACAAATTTTTATATTTCCCAACAATTTTTGCAAATTCCCTACAAACTCATTCCCAGTTTTCACTTCTACTATAAATAAACTTAAAACTATCAGCCACTTGTACAAAGAAACTGTTGAGGATTCTTAGAAATCTTGTAGTGAAAAGCAACCCTTAAGCTAAGACGCATATTATGTATGTTATGGGTGGCAAATTTTGGCCGTTACCAAGCTTGGCAACGTGATGCTCTACCGTGATACCATGACGTTAAGGATATGGTCTGGTTGGTGAAACCAATGCTACATTATGGAAGAGCAGTTACAGCAGGATAGTTGAAGAGTTAAGTTACTACTAGTACCATACTGCCGCTAGGACAACGTGGTTAGTTCAAAACCATATATAATGAAACGGAGATAGTAGTATAACAGATGGCCTATGATATAGTGATAACTGGCCTCTAGAATGGTTGGAAGAAAACACCAGAGGATAGAAGCACCAGCTAGGTATATGAAGAATAATATATACCACTTCCTGTCTGAGAATGACATTGTCACATTGCGAGATCCGTTAAGAATAGGATGCATCGGAAATTTGGGCTCAAGCTGAGGCGCTGAGATAGGTTCTAATAGATTTGAATGCACTATTATGTCCATAGTAATAGAGTATGGACGGCAGACAGGCTAGAAGCAAGAGGCTGGGAGAACAATAGATATTGCCCATTGTGCAGACATACACTTGAGACGGCGCACCACATGCTAGCGGGCTGTCGTTACACAAAGCGGATTTGGGAAGACATTTCGCGCTGGGCACACACAAACCAGGTGGCACCGGCAAACTAGCCAGCCTCAGATACGGTGGAGCAATGGTGGATGGCGCTCTCGGCTTCGCCGAACGTACTGCGGAAGGGACTGCGATCACTGATCCTTCTAGTCAGCTGGGAGATTTGGAATGAGAGAAATGCACGTATCTTCCGGCACAAGGAGCTCCCGGCAACGTCACTTATGGCGAAAGTCAGAGAGGAAGCAAGGGTCCGGTGCCTTGCTGGCGCTAAACACCTCTCACATTTACTAAATAGCAACTGATCCTTTTTGTTTTCTACTGATGATTTAGCGCTTTGAGCTACTGAGCTCATGTACAGTGAGGCGTGCAAAGGAGTCTGATGTAACTCTTCTTCTTTAATTAATGAAACGGCACAATCTCGTGCCGGTTTCTTTTCAAAAAAACTATTATGTCCATAGTGATTTGAAGAACTGTCGCTGATGATGTGACTTGCTCGTGGTGTTTCTGGACAAGCTCGTAATCTTTCTGCTTCGGTGAACTTAGCCATGTAAATATAGAAGATGGGCATATATAGACCCCACGTTGATTTTGTCAAACTAGCTGACTTATTTAAGCTGTCCTAGTCTAATTTACAGTTGATTATTTTTTGAATTAAGAAGCAACACGGGTATAAAGCCTCTGGTGATGCCTCCTTGAGCTCTTGTTCATTGCCTGGTTGACTCAAATACGATACAGTTCATAGCAGCAGCCGCAGGTGATCAGCCGTGAAGGAGTTACCACGGCCAATCCAACGATGGCCTACGTGGAAGCCATGTGCATTCTTCTGGTATCGACTGGAGTTAAATAGGCAAGCGCTGCCAGGGGAAACTTGCAGGAGTGACACACGACATTAGTTAATTAGCTGATGAGATATGCCCCTGAGCCAGAGCGTGTTCGTAAATAGCGGACTTCTCCTGTGTCGCAGAAACTGGGAGCAGACAAGCAGAAACTACTGTGAGACTCCGTTTGGTTTGTGCTGTGCAGCATGGAGGACGACGAAGTCCAACCTGCAGCTAGGAACGGGATGCGCTGGGAATCCGAGTTGAAGGTCGCTTCTCATTCAGCAGACTTCTCGGCCACAAGCCCCGGCAAATTGAACCGACCAGGGGAGCAGGAACCGGTCGTATTCCCCCAAAATCAACAGATGCATTGGGAACACGAGTTGAGGCAGAACCAAATGGTTCCTGCAAACTGAACGAATATAGTTGGGCCATGAAGACGCCACTGCTAGCAGGCGTGGAACAAGAATCGGAAAACAATGTCGATGTAGTAGCACTCCTAAACAGCACAGAGCAACTCTTTCACGAATTGTCTCTTCCTCTGTTCGCAGCTATGACAGTTGCGGTTGTTTTCTTAGCTTCTTTGTATTTTTCCCTGTTGTGGCAACATAATCTGCCCAGGCTAGATTTAAGAACATTTTATTTTGTATTCTGGATTTTTCTCCTTCTATAATGAAAGGGCAGAACACTTGCCAATTTGCCTTCAAAAAAAAAAAAAAAAAACTGAACGAATGAATTAACTGAACTGTAAGATACCATCAACCAAAATGGATGCTTTCACCTCAGTCATTGAGGATGTCAGTGACGAACTTGCCGTAAGTCCTGAGGAGCTTGATGAGGTCTAAGAGATCAATAGTCATTAATCCAGGCATGATGTCTTGCTGTATTGTAAATTTGTAATGCCATGGTTTCGCAAAATGTACCATCAGAATGTAGGTTTTACGAGCACTTTCGTTAATTGGAAATATTCCATCTATCGCGCGCTATTAGGGACACTTCTGAACACTTAATTAGGTGTTTAAATGTGTACTCCATCGTATATTAGAATATCAGAGTATATCAATGGCCTAAGCATTGTCTAAGTGGTGCACTGCATGTGTTAAGGCCACTTCTGAATTTGACCCCAATGACGATCCATCTCTGAATGTGTATCACTGACACTAAGCGTGGTTTGTTTGGTGAGCAGATAGGTTAGAAGCAGGTTAGTAATATTTAGGAGTAGTTCTTTTTGTGGTAATCACATCCTCTCATTCATTAATCAGGGTGATTACAATCAAGCTGCAGGGGATGGAGTAGAAAGCTAGGCACATTGCCTGACCAGACCATGTTCAACCTACTAGCAACAGCCTGCTGAGCACACACATGGGCTATAGAGTTTGCATCTCTCTTTACATGAATTAATTTTTTTCAAGATCTTGCTTGGCATGTTTTGTATTAAGAAGTGAATTAATTTAAAAGACAGAAAGGAACTGCTAACCACTCTGGTTTCTTCTAATGTACCAAAGCTAATACACTAGATGCTTGTACCGCTCTTAAAGTCCAAAATAGGTGCTGGTAGGTCATCACTGAAGCCTGAATTACACCAAATCAATCTGTAGGCCCAAACATCAAAGATACATAACTAACCGGCCTCAGATGGTTTGCCCAAAAATATGAGAGAAGGGTAAAAAAAACATCAGCAACGTAAAATAAAATACTCACTCTCCGCGAATGAATCTGGGGAGGGCAGAATGTTGAAAGATCTAGTAGGAATAGGATGCCTCGGAAAGCTGGATGAGAGGTAAGACGCTGCAATGGGCTCGAAGAGTGGGGTAAACAGGTTGAAAAAGGTGAGGAGCTGCAAAAGGTTGAAACAGACGCTGAAAGGCTTAGGGCACCCACAGTGGTACAGACGGCCGCTGTCTGTGAGTGTCTTGGTTACCGCATACAGACAACTAAACAGACAGCTTGTACAATGGGTTGTCTGTTAGTCTGTCTGTATACAGTTTAATGCATGCATGAGTCCATAAAACAAGAGGATCAAGTGTGGATTTAATCTTGCACACCATGGTGTTGCTTGTACAAGAGATATGTGCATAATACATACTAATATATTTATATTATAGATAGATACGCATAATACATACTAAATAATAAATGCATAATGTTCTCATGGAATTCACGCTCAAATCATAGATACCACAAAAAGAAAAAAAAAACAGATTCAATAATACATATAGTAGATAGGTAATAGATGAAAATGTTCTCATCTTTCATAGCCACATCACAGTTCAGATGAAATTCACGCTCAAATCATAGATACCACAAAAAGAAAAAAAAACAGATTCAATAATACATGTAATAGATAGGTAACAGATGAAAATGTTCTCTTCTTTCATAGCCACATCACAGTTAAAATATATGCTCTCACACTCTCCATAAGCATCAACTAGTCTACTATTTCAGGGAACAATCTCTTCCTCAAACACTTTAGTGTAAGAACATGCTCAGCTTTTTCTTCATCACTCATTTTTCCTTTGTCTTGTTTGGAGAGAAGGGTAAAAGTCTCCATCATCCTGGCTTCAAGCTCCAGCTTTCGCGCTTCTTTTTGCTCCTTAGCTGCAAGCTGGTTAATCTTCGATGATTCCACCTTCTCGGCTGATAACTTTTGCTGCATTTCTAACACCTTGAGTCGATTTTCATGCGCATCAGACTGGATTTTCTCGAATTTATCGAGCTCAATGACTTCTGTTGCAGATTTTGTAGACTTGCCTTCATACATCATTTTTCTAGCTTTCTTTTGACCAATTGGTTGGGGTAGAGGGCGATCAGCATCATCCTTGTCTTCATCTATGCTTTCATTAGTTTCCTCCTTGTCTGATTCTTTCCTTTTACGAGCATTTTTCAGGCCTTTGTTGTATGTTACCCACTTCGGCTCATTTCGTACTTTATACCATACATCCATCAACATAAACTGTCCTAACCTCAGATCCTTGTTGTCCGAAAGGTAGAACTTGTGTGCCTTATCAATCCAGTCTTGCTCAGAATGACCACTGGAATATATTAACTGAGACTTCAACCAGGCACTATGGAAAAGATCTGTCCACTTATTAATTTTGTGCCACCTGTCCTTTGCTTGCTTCATACTTCTTTTCCTATGTTTTGGGGTGGTCAGGTTGTATGTCTCAACAACATCAGCCCAATACTGTTCATTTCTCTTGTCATTCCCATTGATTGGGTCCATCAAATTATTCACCCAAGCCCTCATCTACAATTGTTAAGAAAACATTAATGTTTGACATACATATAACAAGAATATTTATTTAGTATGTACATGAAGAAACTAACCAGACGCTCATCTTCATCTGGTGTCCACAGTATCCTTTTGTCAGTCCTAACAATTTCATCTCCACTGTCCACATTAACAGTTTGCTGCTCTATTGTTGATGCATGTCGAGTGGGTGTGACAGGGGGTGAATCACTTACAACATCCACTGGGCGTGGGGCTTTGAAAGATAACAAATGAGATGGTGCACTGACATGATGAAAATCTGGAAAGTGAGACTGTTGCTGGTGGTTCTGGAAATAGCTCATAAACCCACCAGGGGGACGTGGGTCTTTGTCCCTGCACAATGGACATTTGCCATCATTCACTGATTTTGTTCTTATACAACTGTCATACCCCAATTTCTGAGGTACTTGAATCCACCGTATCAGTCCCTGGATCAGACGCTGATACGGACATTCTCACAGAATGGCATTTCAGAGTCATACCTTTATTTATTACCGAAGCTCATTACAAGCCTTTTAATTTACATAAAAGGTCCTTGATATGGCCAGAGGCCTTACAACTCAACACATCACACCACAATGGTCATCGCTGGGAAGCAGCAATGCCACACTTTATTCTACGCAACGGACGGCGGAGGCAGATCCACTCCACAAGCGAACTTGCGCGTGACGACCCTAGTCCTCTTCGCCATCGGCTTGAAAGTCGTATTCTGCTTCTTCCTCTGAATGATTGATTGAGATGGGGAGTGAGTACATAAGGTACTCAACAAGTCCTAACACAAGGGTGACTCATATGCAAGGGTGTTGCCAAGGAATAGGCTGGGGTTTTCATTGATCGGCCGAAAAGCCAATTTTCAATGCAGGGGTTTTTTTTGCAAACCAAAACATTTTATAAAGCTCTAAGTCAACATTGATAAGATCTTAGTGGGGTTGTGTGGCCCTGGGGGAGAATAAATCCTTCCCGCCAGTTTCCAAATTTTAACGCTGGCAGACAACCAGCACACGGCTCCAAACCGGCGTTATTCCAAAAACACATACGCCAAGGATAACTCACACAAAAATCTAATCATTGTGTGGCCATTGCTTTAGCTCTGTCCAATGCCGTGGAACACGGCTATCCGGATAGGTTGTACACTCTGCAGAGGTTGTACACTTTACCCACGAGGCATGCCAGACCTTCCCACCGTCGTGGGTCGGAAAGACACGCTAATGGTTCCGTACATGCCTAATGTCACCACGGTACCACCTCGGAAAATCATCGACCAGGGGCTTCACATAGGCATAGCATAGCCAATAACTTTCACTTGCCGGATCCGACGCCAACCTCGTCAAGATCTTCTCCTGGCTTCTGATTGCAACTCCCTGCCTCCTGGTGGTATCGGGCGATCACTAGTAGGGCGTGGTTCCAAACCCTGCCCATACAGGGGCTCGTGGTTGCACTAAAGTGCTAGGCAAGGCGGCACATGAACCGGTCCTTATACGACCGAAGCAAGCATCTTCAATAGCTACCCTCCAGCGAGGAGTAGCGTCCCAGAGATAGCCTCCCCACTGAGGACTACCTCGCTTGCTCCCATCTAAAACATAACCCCCACTATGGGTTTCACTTACTAAGCCCATCCCTTCTTATTTCACACACATGACACCAAGCCACACTCACACATTTTCACACAAAAGCAAGTGAAGCAATATTATTAATTACACAGTGTGATAAAACCTAAGCGGCAATATTTTCCAACAAATCATTAAAGATTAATGCTGTTGGAACCTAGGGCTAACAATGGATTAAGGATAGCAATAACAAGGCATGGCTTTCAACAATGATAGGCTACTCTAACATTTAAATCATTTTAAAAGACTATGCATGTTTAATTTGCACACAGGCTCTATATAGGATATTTTGTAGGAATTAATTAGGTTAAGTATGATCAAGGTGGTTAGGACTTGCCTTCACCAAAATCTTCCTCCTCTAAACCTTCTTCGTAGTCGGGGTCCTCGTGTTCCTCCTCGAAGACTTGATCACCTATCGATTAAATAAAAGAAAGGCTAAATCTACCGCTTAACACTCAATTAAACAATCATTAAAATAAAATAAATAACATAAAATACTCCACTGAAGGTGGTTCTGATGGAATATGATAGAGGATGATTTTAGATGAATAATGGTGCAAGAACCATTAAATTTGGAGTTAATATGACAAAGATATGAATATATGAATTAAGGAGAAAGGATTAAATTAGGGGTGGATTAACTTTAATTAAGTATAATCTCCACCCAAATTTTTCCAGAGATGAACAAGGGTTGGAAAAGGGTTAGAAATGATTTTGGGAATTTCTGGATATTTTTGGGAATTTTTCTGAATTTATTTGGGCTCTGAAATATGATTCTGGGTACACTGAGTGTGTGTGCCCAGCGTTTTTGGGTGCGTGGCAGCGGCTGACATGCGGGCCAGCTGGGGCCGGGGGTCCTGCCCATTACTGTTCTGTGGACTCGGTCCATAGAGGCGTGGACCGAGCCTGCGCGTGTGTGTGGTGCACGTGGGCCGCGTGCACCACGTGTGCGCGCTACCCGGCGGGGTGTGCCGACGCGGCGCCGACGTGGCCGCCACGCGGACGCCACGCGGTCTCGACGCGGCGCGGCGGCTCCGACGCGGCGGAGGCGGGGGAAAAGTTCCCCGCCTCGCCGGAGAGCTCGTTGGCGAGCTCTGGGGCCGACGGAAGGGGAGAAGGAGCGGACGCCGGTGGCCTACGCGCGACGGCGAAGCTAGCGGGGGAGCATGTGCACGTGAGCGAGGCGTGCAGCGGCGGGGCGAGCTCGCCGGAGCTCGGCCGGGGTCTGGCATGTGCGCGCAGAGGCGCGCGTGCTTGTGCGCGAGCGTGATGGAGTGCCCGTGTAGCATCCCACCTCAAATTAGTGAGGGGTTTGCTAACCAGGATCTTAATCGGGGAATACTTGGCGAAGCAAGTATGCATAGACCACACACATAAGCATAAATAAAATAATTTTACATTCAGTTCAGTTATTACATTGGTTCCATAATTAACATAAGATAGCCAGTTCGAAGTTCGATTTATTTTACATAAAAGAGTTCGAAATTCGATTACATAACACGAGCGGAAGCGAAACACACGACGAAACATATATACAATGAAACCATGTCCGGCCCGTAGACACGATCTCACTCACCTTGCTCCTGGCTGGGAGAAGAGGGAACCCACTCAATGGACCAGTCCTTGGGCGGTTCTCCCTCCCACACTACTTTACCACAGCACCCACAGAAGTTGCAATTGGGAATACCTGCAGTAAAATTTTAAACAGCGAAACCCTGAGCAACTAATACTCAGCAAGTCTTACCCGTCAAATTGGCCATCTAAGACCGACTTCTAATATGCAGGGGGTTGACCAGGGGGTGAAATTTAATTGCAAAAACGGCACTAATACTTGATCCTTATTTTCATATTTTAGCCAAATTAAAAGGGTTCTTGCATTAATATAAATATTAGCAACCTAACTAAGCAATACATGGTTGCAATACAATTAATTGAAGTACATAAACATAACATCATCATGTGCACTTCTTACTACGATGTGACACAGTGAACAAGTGGTACTCAATAACCGCGAGGGACGGCGATTCGAATCGATTTACACCTGCAGGCGAAACCCGAATACACGACGTACGCTACTCGAAGGAGTTACGCACGGCAACTTTTCACAAGACATCATAAGGTCGAGCCGATTTCACCTCTCCCGGACACATGTCCTCCACGCGATACCCGCGCCAGGCAATCCGTGGTTAGCCCATGTGCCCTCCCTTCCTACACAAACCCGCAACCACCATTCCATCTTCATCACCAAAAGAGAGGGGGTGCACCGTCCAACACATGCAACATCGAGCTACTCAGTTTACTAGTTCCCATTCTACTAGCATGCACTCGGTACTGTTCAAACTTGCTCAGCGGGGCCACAACGAACGGTCCTCAACCGACACAAACGGGGCTATGGCGAACAAGGCGAGCCTTGTCACCTCAACCTACACATGAACTTCCCCGTTCGGTCTCAAATTCATAAACATCATCATGTGAGAACATAAAGTAAATCCGACCCCACTTACACCGAGCGGTCTCCATACCACTCGATTTCCTACCGATGATATAACCCTATTAAGCATAGCGGAGTCTATCACGTGGCTGCATAAAACTGAACCCACCCATAGGAGCATGTAAATCAAATGCAACTACGGTTCCATACAACTCCTAAAACGTAAATGCACAATTCATGACTCCACATATAGTGATAAACGGAAAATCTTTTAAAACAAGGTGAGATGCACCGGGGCTTGCCTTGGGGCTGGTGGTTAGCACACTCGAGCACGTTCAAGTCAGTGCCGGTCTCCTCGGTCACGATCTCCACGTCCTCGAGTCCGGCGTCGGTTCCTAAATGCATGCAACAAGATAAACACAATCAAAGATAGTTCATGGAACTTCCTTGACAAAATGACATGGTGAAGTTATGATGCAAAGGCAACATGCTGGCAGGGCCATTCATCAGGTTTTTTGTATTTTGGTCCCAAGTGATTTATACAAATCACTTTGGATTTAGGAAATTTCTTACGCGCAAAAAGGGATTCTTTCCTAAATTCTTTAAAAAGGGTTCTGGAAGATCTAAAAATTACATTGGTATTTTTATTTAGCATATTCCTCCTAGGTACAGTAACATATCCAAAATTTGGTGCAAAAAGGTGCAGGAATAAAATCAATAAAAAGATTTTCCTAGCAACTGCAAAATGCAATTACTCCTAAAATAAGATGAATTTAAAGATACCACTTGGTGGGATGTTCAGTGAACCTATTGGGAGTGTGCATGCCAAAATTTAGAATTTTTTCACTTACAGATCTTTTTATAGAAATTATTTACTGATTCTCTTCTTCGAATTTTATAAAATTAACTGCGACGAATTCAGATGTTTATGTTGTACCACTGGATAGGTCTCATTTCTAGGATTCCAGAACAATTGAGTTTGCATTTTTACGATTTTTATATGAATTTCTATCGAATTTAGAAGTTTCGCCAAAATCTGAGAAAATCAGATAAAAAGAAAAAGGGGAAACTGTGTCTTTGCCGACGCCGCGCACGACGCCGCCACTAGCATGGTGGCTGTTCCGGCGAAACGACGGCGAGCCGAGGTGCACATCAAGCACGAGCGTGCTCAGGGCGTCACGACGACTCGGAAACGGGGCTAGGTGCACGGGGAAAGGTCTCGTGAGGTCATCGGCGGTGAGGGTGGCGGCGGCGGCGATGGCGCGGCCGCGTCCCGGTCGCCGGAGTGGCGGAAAAGGAGAACTAACGCGCGCACGAGCATCCACGGGGGCAGGGGATTCTCACCGTGCAACACGTCGACGGGGAGGAGCTTCGGAAGGCGGAGTTCGTCGGGGAGGGGCGGAGGTCCGATGAACGGCGGCGGAGAAGAAGGTGATTTTCGGCGAGGTCTCTGCATAAACAGCGTCGAGGTCACGCCGGTGAGTGCGTAGGGAGAGGAGGTACTCGTGTGCGCGATTAATTGAAACTCGGCTCACCGAGGAGGGAAAATTCGACGTCGACGGTGAGCTTGATCAAATTCCGGCCATGGCCGATTCTCGGTCGATTCGCTCTCCACGCTCGGGGAACGGCTTCACCGGTGTGGGCAGCAGCTCAAGGAAGTCTTTGCGCGCACTTTCGCTGCTGGCGGCTCGATCGGACGCGGTGAGGAAAAGAGAGGCGGCGCGAGCTCGGTCGACGACGATGACAGCCGGTGGCGGAGGGGAAACAAGCGCGACGACTCGACTGAGGACTCGGGGAAGGAGAGGATATGAGCGAGGACGATGTTAGGCACGATCGTACGACGAGGACGACGCTCACAGTGGCCGGAATGGGCAGTGAGAGAGGAAGGTGTCGCCGGCGGCGACACATGGAGGCTACAGTGCCATTTGAGAATTTTTCGAATTTCAGGGATTTTCCTCGATTTGAACTGATTTGATTCAAATTCGATCTTCCCGAGCTCCAAAAATCACCAAAAACTCAGGTTTGGAAGATTTCAGTGAGAGGAACAACTTTGTCAATTGGCACTTTTGCTAAATCGGCTTGGATTTCAAATTAAAATTCATTCAAAGCTTAAGTTTGAAAAAGGTTCATGCATTTAATTGGGCTTCAAGATTTTTGCAGAAAAATTCCCAAAAATATCCAAAATTCTCTTTTAGCCCCTGTATGCTGAGGAATTTTTCATTTGGGTCCACTTGTATAGAAAATTTTAAAGTTGTAGATCAAAAGCTGGTTTGGATGAAATTTATCCAATTCGAAGTGATTTTGAATTCCTTTTCATTTCTCTTTGATTTCTCTTGATCATTTTCACTAATTGAGATTAGTAACTTGATTAGGGACTAAATTTGAGTGGGATGTTATAGCCCTCCCCCCTTACGAAAATCTCGTCCCGAGATTTGCAAAAAGTGCGGAAAAGAGGGGGTAAAAAGATTTGCTTGCGTTACCTCCATTGCGAAGCGAGAAAGTCCGGAAACTTGGAGTTAAGAAAATCCTCTTGTTCCCATGTGGCTTCCTCGTCCGAGTGATTGCTCCACTGAACTTTATAAAAGGTGATGGTCTTGTTGCGCGTAACGCGGTCTTTTTGATCAATCACCTTGACGGGATGCTCGGAATAGGTAAGATCATCCTGTAGCCCTTCGACATCTTCGAGCACCACGTCAATAGGGGGCTTCAAACATTTCTTGAGTTGAGATACATGGAAAATATTGTGAACTCCGGATAATTTGTCGGGTAGTTCCAATCGGTAGGCGACGGGTCCACATTTTTCAATAATCTTGAACGGGCCAATGTAACGGGGAGCGAGCTTCCCTTTGACGCCAAAACGCTGAACGCCCTTGGTGGGTGAGACACGGAGATACACATGGTCACCTTGCCGAAATTTCAAAGGACGGCGCCTCTTATCGGCGTAACTAGCTTGACGGGACTTTGCGGCCTTTAAGTTTGCTTGAATGAGCCGCACTTTCTCTTCAGCCTCGGCAATTAAATCAGGCCCAAAATTTACCCTTTCTCCAGGTTCCGACCAGTTCAAAGGAGTTCGACAAGAACGACCATAAAGAGCTTCAAATGGAGACATTTTTATACTCTCTTGGTAGCTATTGTTGTACGCAAATTCTGCCAAGGGTAAGTGATCATTCCAATTGCCACCTTCAGATAAAACACATGCTCTCAACATGTCCTCCAGTATTTGGTTTACCCTCTCAGTTTGTCCATCGGTTTGTGGGTGATAAGCGGAGCTTCGGATTAACTTGGTCTTTAACGACGCATGTAACTGCTCCCAAAAACGAGCGACAAACTGGGGTCCTCTGTCGGATATAATTGTCTTCGGCACTCCATGCCAACACAATATACGCGAGATATACAACTGGGCATAGATCTTGGCAGAGTAGTTTGTTTTGACCGGAATGAAATGTGCTGACTTGGTCAATCGGTCCACTATAACCCAAATGGAATCATACTTTCGAGCAGTGAGGGGTAACCCGACAATAAAATCCATACTGATGTCCTCCCACTTCCATGACGGAATACTCAATGGTTGCAGCTGACCGGCCTTTCTTAAATGATCAGCCTTGATTCTCTGACAAGTGTCACATTCAGCAACATAACGTGCCACTTCGCGCTTCATGCGCGTCCACCAAAATTTGGTTTTCAGACCTTGGTACATTTTGTTGCTACCAGGATGAATGGAGTATTTGGACAAGTGAGCTTCATCTAAAATTTTCTTTCGCAGCTCCATGTCTTTGGGCACGACAAGTCGGTCATTGAACCATAACACTCCATCCTCATCCTGTCGGAAACATTTGATGTCACCATTTTCTAGTCTTCGCCGGATATGTTCCATCCCTTTATCTCTCTTTTGTGCAGCGATAACCTCCTCCCGCAGGGTGGGAATGAGAGTGAGATTATACAAAGCACCATGAGGAATAATCCTGAGGCTGGGTTCACTAGGGTCGCAACATACGGTATGATCCAATTTACGAACCACCAGATTATTGCAATGTGACTTCCGACTCAAAGCATCGGCAACTACATTGGCTTTTCCGGGGTGGTAATGGATTTCCAACTCGTAGTCTTTGATCAACTCAAGCCATCTTCTTTGTCTCATGTTCAGCTCTTGTTGTGTGAAAATGTACTTCAAACTTTTTTGATCGGTGTATAAGTGAACCAAATTTCCCAGCAAATAATGTCTCCATATCTTCAGAGCAAGAACAACTGCAGCCAATTCTAGATCATGAGTGGGATAATTTTGTTCATGCCTCCGAAGTTGTCGAGATGCATAAGCAATGACACGTCCTTCTTGCATTAGGACACAACCCAAACCCGTGCCAGAGGCGTCACAATAAACGTCGAATGGTTTAGTGACATCGGGTTGAGCTAACACCGGGGCGGTGGTTAAATGCTTCTTGAGAGTTTGAAAAGCTTTTTCACAAACATCACTCCACTGAAATTTGATGGCCTTTTTCAGCAGCTCCGTCATAGGCTTTGCAATTTTGGAAAAATTGGGGATGAACTTCCGATAATATCCTGCAAGCCCAAGAAAACTACGGATATCCTTGATACATGCAGGAGCTTTCCAATTCAGCACTTCTTGCACTTTACTTGGATCCACTGAAATACCCTCATCGGAAACAATGTGGCCCAAGAAATGTACTTCTCTCAACCAGAACTCACACTTGCTGAATTTTGCATACAGCTTGTGATCGCGGAGCCTCTGGAGTACAATCCGGAGATGTTCAGCATGCTCTTCTTCTGCCTTTGAATAAATTAGGATGTCATCAATGAATACCACCACAAACTTATCCAATTCCGGCATAAACACCGAGTTCATCAAGTACATGAAATAGGCCGGAGCATTTGTTAGCCCAAAAGACATAACGAGGTACTCATATAAACCATACCTAGTAGAAAAGGCTGTCTTTGGTATATCCTCCGCCCTTATCTTAATTTGATGATAGCCAGAGCGAAGATCAATTTTTGAAAAGACCTTGGCACCAACTAATTGATCAAACAAAATATCAATCCGCGGGAGAGGATATTTGTTCTTGATGGTGACAGCATTCAGCGGTCGATAATCGACACATAACCGCAGTGTCTCGTCTTTCTTCTTTACAAAGAGTGCTGAACAACCCCAGGGAGAAGAACTCGGGCGAATAAAACCCTTGTCCAAAAGATCATGCAACTGCTTCTTTAATTCTGCCAATTCATTTGGTGCCATCTTGTACGGTTGTCGGGATATTGGGGCGGTTCCCGGCTGCAAATCAATCCGAAATTCCACATCTCGGTCGGGCGGCAAACCCGGTAATTCTTCTGGAAATACATCGGGATATTCACACACTATGGGGATTTGTTCTAAACTCTTTCCGGTGGTGTGGTGCACTTGTGAGGGTTGAACAGACGGTGTTGGTAGTTTTATGACCGACGGGCCATGCAAGGGAGAGTTCAGATATATTTCCCTAGTGTCGATGTGCAACACCGCTCGGTGATCTTTCATCCACTTCATACCCAAGATAAGGTCCAGACCTTGCCGTTCAAGTATGATAAAGTGTGACGGATAAATTAATTTCCCCAATTTTAAAGGTATTGATGCGATGCCTTGCGTCGTGAAGATTTTTCCACCCGGTGAAGTGATCATATAAGGTGTTACTAGTGTAATACTGGGGAGATGCAACCTTTTCACACATGCCATGCTTATGAAATTATGCGTTGCACCTGAATCGAATAGCACAAGGACGGGGTGGCTGTGAACGGAAAACGTACCCGCAAGCACTGGTTCTCCGTCCTGAATGTCCTCTGCCGTAGTATGGTTGACACGGCCACTCTTGGGGTTGTTAACAGATGCCTGAGAGTTCTGCCTGCTGTTGTTGTTACTGCCGCTGCCCTGTGACTTCTTCGGAAATCTGCAATCCTTCGAAAAGTGACCGGTACGGCCACAATTGAAGCAAGTGTAGGGGTTAGATGCCACCACTTGGGAACTCTGCTGTGACGGGCGAGAAGCATAAGAGCGCTGCTGGTTAGAGCCTTGCGAAACACTCTGCCGCTGATTAGAAAAGGCACGGTGCCCTCCACCGTGTGGTATGGCTGCCCGGTACTGCTGACCGGTCGGAGAGGTGATTGCCAACCGATACTTGTTAGGAGGTGCGGTACCGGAGGAACTACCAATTACACGCTTCCTCTTCTTGTCTTCCTGATGAGCACGAGTGGCATCCTCTTGCACGATCGCGACGCTCACTAACTCATTGTAGGTGCAGTTAGAGAGAAGTGCCAGCCGATCACGCAACTTGGTGTTCAGTCCTCGGCGGAAACATTCCCTCTTCTTTGCATCTGTGTCCACATGGTAGGAGGCATATTGTGACAGATGGTTGAACTTCCTGGAATATTCATGCACGTTGCTGTTGCCCTGTTTCAGATCCAGGAATTCACGAAGCTTCCTATCCATGAGGCCTTGTGGAATGTGGTGCTCACGAAAAGTTGTACGAAACTCTGCCCATGGAACTTGATAGCCAGCTGGAAGAGTCTCCACATAGTTTGCCCACCATGCGCCCGCTGACCCACGGAGTTGCTGGGCCGCGAACAGGGCCTTCTGGTACTCGGTGCAGCGAATGAGCCCAAACTTGGACTCGATGGTGCGAAGCCAGTGATCGGCCTCCAGCGGTTCACTTCCTTCGGTGAACACCGGGGGGTGAGTAGCCAGAAAGTCTGCATATGTTGTTTCAGGAGGTGGTCCATTACGGCCCGCTTGGCGAGCGTTGTTCCCCAGTAGCAGACGGAGAAGATCGTTCTGAGTCGAGAGCAAGTGCTCCATGCTGCCCGGTAGTGGTGGAGGCGGTGGTGCTCCATCACGTTGGGCCGAAGTATCGCCCTCCTCTTGGGGAACCTGCCCGCTACGAGGGTCTGCCATCTGCCATAAAGCATTGCAACCATTAAATAACATATTTAATGATCAATAAATGCTGTAATAAAATCACAAGGCATACATGGCATAATTTCAGAATTTAACCCACGTAGGCAAACAACGGTAGATAATCATTTCTACACAAGCATTGACTTCCATTTGCAGCATAAACTTTACAACACGATCATTGGATGTTCCCAACTATGTTACATCACAAAAGGGCGGTGTGCAGCTACCATACACCGCACGGGACATCCACAAGCTACGCTAAGGTCTTGCAACATACCGAACCGTCACCATTAGATTACAACACCGCTTGCAACGCTTTTCCAAAATAACAAGCTGCGGGACTCGTAAAGTTCGGTCGACCGACAAGTTACTACTAGCCTAAGTCATACACACTAGTTAGCTACTTTAGAGCCTACTCGAAGACCACTACTCGTGTGGCATGTTGCTACCCGCGTCGGAAAGCATGTCCTCATCATTAGGGGTAGCGGGTGGCTCATAGTCCACACCCGACGCGCCCTGCACCACGTGCTGGTCATCCATGGCAAGTGGCTGAGGGTTGTGGTGCACCACTTGGATCTGAATCAGCTCAACAAAAGCATTGTGAGCTGCATCAGCCTCGGCCTGCACGTGCTGAATCTGATCTTGTGCCTGAGCAAGGTTAGCTTGAGCGACGTGCAGCTGCGCCTGAAGGTGATTGACTTCCCCGTTATGCTCTGCTGCAATCTGGGCCTTCTCATCAGCGAGGTCCTTCACTAAGCCCTGGAAATCGTCCACGGTCTCCTTCAGCAGGTCGTTCTGCCGCTGCAACGCCATACGCCGCTGCTCGGACTCCATGAGCTCAGCTTCCAGCTCGGCGATGCGTGCAGCCATGGCGGCATTCTCCGCCAGGATCTCGTTGAACGCCATCTGCGGGGGTCAAGTTTGATGAAAGTCAAACCATAATGCCCAGCAGTAAAACATGTTAAGAAATTAACATATAGTATATCCAACGATTACAATTTGTTGAACCCAAAACATGGACTTCAAAAATTTGCAACACATAAGTGACCAAATCTGTCGAAAACTGGCAGTGATTACTAAAACGACATCTGACATGTTTCTAGGCAGAAACAGAAAATTTGGTAGTTACGAAAGTTGTAGATAACTTCAAGAGCTTTCCAACAAGTACTTATTCACCTCAACCAGATCAGTATAGATGGAGTTATGCGATTTCAAAGTTCGACCCTTGTCTGCTGAAATTCTGCTCTGGACAGACTGGACTCGACTCACAAACTACCAAATTTCGTCAGGTTCCAGGACGAATCACAGAAAAAGTTACATACCCTGTAGAGAATTCTGAGATCTTTCCATAGAGTGTTTAAACACGACAATCGGATTTAAAACGGAGGAGTTATGGCGTTTTGAAGTTGACTGAAAATTTTACTCGCGGCAGATTTGAACTTGCTTGATTTGAATGTTTTCAAATTCGTTTGAAAGGATTGTTTCATAAAAATTTCGATCGTAACGAACACAACCAAGTTTCTTTGCATCTGAAATTCATGAACATGTTAAATGCAAATGCAATGCAACCATTTTTATTAACCTAGGTTATTCGTTCCTCACCAAAAGAAAAGGGTGCCATTATATCGGCAATTTCGTTTCGGTGG
>RWGY01000510.1:0-12415 GCA_007726485.1 Eragrostis curvula
CCCATAGGAAAACACTCGAAACACATGAGTTTACTTGCGGTCGCTGCAAACCGGGATGTTCCGGAGTTGTTTTGGTGCATTAGTGCTGTTTCCTGCAAAACACACCAAAACGGCACGGGAAGCGCTCGTTTTCACTCGTTATGATGTTTTAATGTAATTGGAGGGTTCCCATAGGAAAACACTACAAAAACATGAGTTTACTTGTGGACGATGCAAACCGGGATGTTCCGGAGCCGTTTTTGTGCAAAAGTGCTGTTTCATGCAAAACGATGCAGGAAGCGCTCATTTTCACTCGTTATGATGTTTTGATGTAATTGGATTGTTTCCATAGGAAAACCCTGAAAACATGAGTTTACTTGCGGACAATGCAAACCGGGATGTTCCGGATCCGTTTTGGTGCATTAGTGTTGTTTTGGGGAAAACGTACCAAAACGGCGTGGGGAGCACTCATTTTCACTCGTTCTGATGTTTTTATTTAATTGGGTGGTTCCCATAGGAAAACACTCAAAACACATGAGTTTACTTGCGGTCGCTGCAAACCGGGATGTTCCGGAGCTGTTTTGGTACATTAGTGCTGTTTCCTGCAAAACACAACAAAACGGCACAGGAAGCGCTCGTTTTCACTCATTATGATGTTTTGATGTAATTGGATGGTTCCCATAGGAAAACACTCAAAAACAAGGGTTTACTTGCGGTCGATGCAAACCGGGATTTTCCAGAGCCGTTTTGGAGCATTAGTGCTGTTTCATGCAAAACGCACCAAAACGGCACGGGAAGCGCTCGTTTTCACTCGTTATGATGTTTTGATTTAATTGGATGGTTCCCATAGGAAAACACTCGAAACACATTGATGAGGACATGACTTATACAGATACAACCAACACTCATCCACTAGACATGCAAGATTTAATCACAAGAGCTAGAGCAAACCCTAGCGGGTTCATATCACACATGAGTTTACTTGCGGTCGCTGCAAACCGGGATGTTCCGGAGCTGTTTTGGTGCATTAGTGCTGTTTCCTGCAAAACACACCAAAACGGCACGGGAAGCGCTCGTTTTCACTCGTTATGATGTTTTAATGTAATTGGAGGGTTCCCATAGGAAAACACTCAAAAACATGAGTTTACTTGTGGACGATGCAAACCGGGATGTTCCGGAGCCGTTTTTGTGCAAAAGTGCTGTTTCATGCAAAACGATGCAGGAAGCGCTCATTTTCACTCGTTATGATGTTTTGATGTAATTGGATGTTTCCCATAGGAAAACCTGCAAATACATGAGTTTACTTGCGGACAATGCAAACCGGGATGTTCCGGAGCCGTTTTTGTTCGTCAGTGCTGTTTCTTGCAAAACGATGCTGGAAGCGCTCATTTTCACTCGTTATGATGTTTTGATGTAATTGGATTGTTTCCATAGGAAAACACTGAAAAACATGAGTTTACTTGCGGACAATGCAAACCGGGATGTTCCGGATCCGTTTTGGTGCATTAGTGTTGTTTTGGGGAAAACGTACCAAAACGGCGTGGGGAGCACTCATTTTCACTCGTTCTGATGTTTTTATTTAATTGGGTGGTTCCCATAGGAAAACACTCAAAACACATGAGTTTACTTGCGGTCGCTGCAAACCGGGATGTTCCGGAGCTGTTTTGGTACATTAGTGCTGTTTCCTGCAAAACACAACAAAACGGCACAGGAAGCGCTCGTTTTCACTCATTATGATGTTTTGATGTAATTGGATGGTTCCCATAGGAAAACACTCAAAAACAAGGGTTTACTTGCGGTCGATGCAAACCGGGATCTTCCAGAGCCGTTTTGGAGCATTAGTGCTGTTTCATGCAAAACGCACCAAAACGGCACGGGAAGCGCTCGTTTTCACTCGTTATGATGTTTTGATGTAATTGGAGGGTTCCCATAGGAAAACACTCAAAAACATAAGTTTACTTGCGGTCGATGCAAACTAGGATGTTCCGTAGCCATTTTCGTGCATTAGTGTTGTTTCGTGCAAAACCCACCAAAACGGCGCGGGAAGTTCTTGATTTCACTTGTTCTGATGTTTTGATGTAATTGGATTGTTCCCATAGGAAAACACTCAAAAACATGAGTTTACTTGCGGACGATGCAAACCGGGATGTTCCGGATCCATTTTTGTGCATCAGTGCTGTTTCATGCAAAATGAAGCAGGAAGCGCTCATTTTCACTCGTTATGATGTTTTGATGTAATTGGATTTTTCCCATAGGAAAACACTGAAAAACATGAGTTTACTTGCGGACAATGCAAACCGGGATGTTCCGGAGCCGTTTTGGTGCATTAGTGTTGTTTCGGGGAAACGAACCAAAACGGTGCGGGAAGCACTCATTTTCATTCGTTATGATGTTCTGATGTAATTGGATGGTTCCCAAAGGAAAACACTCAAAAACATGAGTTTACTTGCGGACGATGCAAACCGGGATGTTCCGGAGCCGTTTTTGTGCAACAGTGCTGTTTCATGCAAAACGATGCAGGAAGCGCTCATTTTCACTCGTTATGATGTTTTGAAGTAATTGGAGGGTTCCCATAGGAAAACAATCAAAAACATAAGTTCACTTGCGGTCGATGCAAACCGGGATGTTCCGGAGCCGTTTTGGTGCATTAGTACTATTTCATGCAAAACGCACCAAAACGGCATGGGAAGTGCTCGTTTTCACTCGTTATGATGTTTTGATGTAATTGGAGGATTCCCATAGGAAAACACTCAAAAACATAAGTTTACTTGCGGACGATGCAAACCGGGATGTTCCGGAGCCGTTTTTGTGCATCAGTGCTGTTTCATGCAAAACGATGCAGTAAGCGCTCATTTTCACTCGTTATGATGTTTTGATTTAATTGGATGGTTCCCATAGGAAAACACTGAAAAACATGAGTTGACTTGCGGACAATGCAAACCGGGATGTTCCGGATCCGTTTTGGTCCATTAGTGTTGTTTTGGGGAAAACGTACCAAAACGGCGCGGGGAGCACTCATTTTCACTCGTTCTGATGTTTTTGTTTAATTGGATGGTTCCCATAGGAAAACACTCAAAACACATGAGTTTACTTGCGGTCGCTGCAAACCGGGATCTTCCGGAGCCGTTTTGGAGCATTTGTGCTGTTTCATGCAAAACGCACCAAAACGGCACGGGAAGCGCTCGTTTTCACTCGTTATGATGTTTTGATGTAATTGGAGGGTTCCCATAGGAAAACACTCAAAAACATAAGTTTACTTGCGGTCGATGCAAACTGGGATGTTCCGTAGCCATTTTCGTGCATTAGTGCTGTTTCGTGCAAAACGTACCAAAACGGCGCGGGAAGTTCTTGATTTCACTTGTTCTGATGTTTTGATGTAATTGGATCGTTCCCATAGGAAAACACTCAAAAACATGAGTTTACTTGCGGACGATGCAAACCGGGATGTTCCGGATCCATTTTTGTGCATCAGTGCTGTTTCATGCAAAATGATGCAGGAAGCGCTCATTTTTACTCGTTATGATGTTTTGATGTAATTGGATTGTTCCCATAGGAAAACACTGAAAAACATGAGTTTACTTGCGGACAATGCAAACCGGGATGTTCCGGAGCCGTTTTGGTGCATTAGTGTTGTTTCGGAGAAACGTACCAAAACGGTGCGGGGAGCACTCATTTTCATTCGTTATGATGTTCTGATGTAATTGGATGGTTCCCATAGGAAAACACTCAAAAACATGAGTTTACTTGCGGACGATGCAAACCGGGATGTTCCGGAGCCGTTTTTGTGCAACAGTGCTGTTTCATGCAAAACGATGCTGGAAGCGCTCCTTTTCACTCGTTATGATGTTTTGAAGTAATTGGAGGGTTCCCATAGGAAAACAATAAAAAACATGAGTTCACTTGCGGTCGATGCAAACCGGGATGTTCCGGAGCCGTTTTGGTGCATTAGTACTATTTCATGCAAAACGCACCAAAACGGCATGGGAAGTGCTCGTTTTCACTCGTTATGATGTTTTGATGTAATTGGAGGATTCCCATAGGAAAACACTCAAAAACATAAGTTTACTTGCGGACGATGCAAACCGGGATGTTCCGGAGCCGTTTTTGTGCATCAGTGCTGTTTCATGCAAAACGATGCAGGAAGCGCTCATTTTCACTCGTTATGATGTTTTGATTTAATTGGATGGTTCCCATAGGAAAACACTCGAAACACATGAGTTTACTTGCGGTCGCTGCAAACCGGGATGTTCCGGAGTTGTTTTGGTGCATTAGTGCTGTTTCCTGCAAAACACACCAAAACGGCACGGGAAGCGCTCGTTTTCACTCGTTATGATGTTTTAATGTAATTGGAGGGTTCCCATAGGAAAACACTCAAAAACATGAGTTTACTTGTGGACGATGCAAACCGGGATGTTCCGGAGCCGTTTTTGTGCAAAAGTGCTGTTTCATGCAAAACGATGCAGGAAGCGCTCATTTTCACTCGTTATGATGTTTTGATGTAATTGGATTGTTTCCATAGGAAAACCCTGAAAAACATGAGTTTACTTGCGGACAATGCAAACCGGGATGTTCCGGATCCGTTTTGGTGCATTAGTGTTGTTTTGGGGAAAACGTACCAAAACGGCGTGGGGAGCACTCATTTTCACTCGTTCTGATGTTTTTATTTAATTGGGTGGTTCCCATAGGAAAACACTCAAAACACATGAGTTTACTTGCGGTCGCTGCAAACCGGGATGTTCCGGAGCTGTTTTGGTACATTAGTGCTGTTTCCTGCAAAACACAACAAAACGGCACAGGAAGCGCTCGTTTTCACTCATTATGATGTTTTGATGTAATTGGATGGTTCCCATAGGAAAACACTCAAAAACAAGGGTTTACTTGCGGTCGATGCAAACCGGGATCTTCCAGAGCCGTTGATGTGGACGTGGGTGTGTTTGCAGCGGATCTTTCGGTGAGAGGTGGGGGATAACTTCGATTTGGATGGAGAGACGTTCACGGCCCGACTACAACCAGCAAGGATGCGCCTTAGCGACCGATACACCAACTCCAGCGGTTGTTCACGATCTTGTGGAGCACGATCAACCAAACCACGAGGGTAATTCCTGCAAGCAATCGAAGAACAAGCAAGAACAAGATAAACAAGTAACTGAACTCACAAAGGTGGGGTTCCGATCAAGTAGAACGGATGGTCTAGTCGACACACGCGTCTACAAGGAAGTAGCAATGGCTAAACTTACAATCAATCAAAAACCCAAACCCTAATGGTGTGGCGGCGGCGGTTTATGAAGAGTCTAGGGTCGTGCAAGGACCCCTGGACGCGCCCTCTAATGGGCTCACACGAGATACAAGCCCAAAGGCCAAATAACGGCGGCGCAGCACCGGGACAGATTCTGGACGTTAACTTGTTTCGATGATTCCCGATGACTCCAGCCGAATTTAGGCATGAAACCGGATCCATTGGAAAGGTTATCTTCTTAGCTTTCCATCCATATAAAGAACGTCCAAATCCGATCTCGTATGCGACCTGGGCACCTGTTTTAGTACCGACTGGTCCTAGAGTCCGAAACGGACTCGAAACCGACTTGGATTGGGCCTCAAACTTTATTTGCACTTCTTGCCGGCCCTCCACGCCTCCAAGTACCTCTCCAGCTGCCTCTTCATCATCTCCATGGTTCCTAACAATAATTAATTCATTAGGTATCAATATATTCTCAAAACCATACAAAGACGGCATTAGAAACGAGCTCACCAATAAAGTTGCCTGTCGTGCTCTAGCTCTTGGGATTGAATCTTGCCTGTCCATTAGAGGAGTGTTGGTTGTATCTGTACAAGTCATGTCCTCATCATTCTCCCTTTCTTGACTGCAAACCGTCCTCGGTTTGACATCATGGTTGAAATTCAGGCATAAGATTTTATCACGTTCACTCAAATATAATTCTTGAACTTCTAGCATAGTACATTCCAGCAAGGATTGCTCCCTTTCTTGAAAATTGACCTGAAACTTGTATCCAATAGAAGAGAAACTAGATATGTTCATGTTAGCGTGAATGCAAGTCGTCATTTGATCATTCATGGAGTCCATTAAAGGTGTTTTTAAATCTGAACAGATATATAAGCGATGCACCATGTATTTATCATTTTCATCATATTTGCCACTCACATGAAAAGAACAATAGTCAAGACATGGCAAACCAGATTTCTGAAATAAATTCTCCACCAAACTATTCAGGTCACAAAGAAAATCAAGTTTGATATAACCTAAACAATTTAAAGAAGCTATGATCTTCAACTCTTCGTTCTCATTCTCAATGCAATAAACACGCGTTATTTCAGCGTGTGTATCATGAGAAACAGATGTAAGGGAAGAACATTCATGTACTAGTTGTGTTGTAGATATAAGTGAAGTATGATCACACAACACTTCTTTGTCACAAGCAACAATATATTCATCTTGTAACAAAGGAAAATCAGCAGGAGAATCCACTATTGATTGCTCTAAACTAGCATGAGTAGTGGATAAATTCAGCGCCAAAACATTAGGTTCACATGGAGCCATAATTAGCTCATGTGCCTCATCATTCACATGTTCAGTATCAGCACAAGCAAACGTACCTTTTTCTTCCTCTTCCTTTGATGCATATTCAACCAAATCATTATTATTCTGCCCAAAGTTAGTCATAGGAGAAAACATAACAGCAGGCAGCACTTTGGTTTTATAAGCATTTGAAGATAATAAAATATGTTGTTCAGCTTTGAGTGCAACACAAAACAAGAGAGAAACATGGCTACAAGTTTTAGAACTGAGCATTGTTCTAATTTCAGAATTAAGCCCTCTCATGAACCTATTCATGACATCTTCTTGAGAACCATCAAATCCACCAAATATGATACAAATTTTAAACTCATGGAAATATTCTTTGACAGTCCTACTACCCTGTTTCAAATAGTCTAATTTGCCAAGCAATTTATCAACATGATATTCAGAAATAAAAGCATCTCTAAAATGAAGTTTGAAGTCTTGCCAAGATTGTGGAACTTTGTTGCGCCTACAAATACGTTTCCATTCATGCAATGCATTTTCAGTCAAAACACTAGAAGCAATATAAATCTTTTCTTTCTCCGTTAGATCATGCTCATCAAATATGTTCTCTACTTTCAGCTCCCAATCAATATATGCTCTAGCGTTAAAGGACTCACCACTATAAGAAGGCAAGTGTTGAATGATGTCCTCAATGTTGGGATGCAACATGGATGGCCCTAAAATCTCCGTGTCCCCTGCCATGATTAGTAGAAAGCAAGAAACACACACACAATAATATGTATGCTCCTATGTATGAAATAATATTATATGGCTGGTGTAAAAATCGCTCAATCTCAACTTGCTCAAACAAGCTCTTACAAGTTCTTACCTTGCTCAACAGGAGGTGATGGCAACCAACAAGTCAGCAACCATGAAAGAAAGTGTATCGGTGCCGCAGCAACCAACCTGTCAAGCTATAGTCGAATATGTGGAGTTGTAGGTGGGCTGAAAGTAATGCACAAGGAAAATACTAGCACCACACTAGTATAAAAGCAAGCTGAGTAATTGTTCAACGGTGGTACAGTGCTGGTCCTAGCCTAGACCGTGCTAGAGACGCGAGCCTAGACACAAAGGAAACCACAACACACACACACACCGAGAACAAAGAAGTAAGACAATGGTCAGCCCCTTTTCTTTCTTTTCTTCTTTTTTTTTATCTTTCCTTTTTCTTTCTTTCTTTCTTTTCTTTTCTCTTTTCTTTTTTTTCAACTCTTTTTTTTTATTTTTTGGGTCAACCTCAGAAACAAATGATAGGAACAAAGGAAGCAAAATAAATGAGCAATTCACAACACACTTTTTTCTGAGATTGCAGCAAAAGGTCTCTGCAGTAAAACAGTGACTGCAACCAACTCCGAATAGATATTGATGTGCGACCAGAACCACTAGAAACTAGACTTGATAAGCTTTCCGTGAAGCACTAGAACACCCCAATCGGAGTTCGTATGTGGTCGTGGTGGCCGTCGCAAGTTGGTACTATTTTGCAGTCCGAAACCGCGTGTGACAAGAACTCGAAACTCTAAAGGACTAAAACTAAGACCAGCAACTCGACACAAACCGATGCAACTAAAAACTCAACAAGCCCTAACTAAGTAGCAGTAGCAAAAGGCTCAAAGGTCTATAGGATAATGGAAAACAAACTAGTATTTTTGTTGGCTTTTTCTGGACAATAGGAAAATGAAAACAACAAAGAACGGGAAATCTCTCACCGATAAACCTTGCTCTGATACCAAATGATGCATCCGGCCCAGGTGGGAATGGTCGAAAAGCCCGACGCACCGATCCGGATTCCCTGAATCCCGCAATCTTAGCACCAACATCCGAAAATACGACGCACCGATCCGGCCTCAGGAGTCCACTAGGGCCCAACGACCTGAACCTCGGCAACCTTAGCACCGTACTCCGGCGCACCCCTCGGGGAAAGGCCCAATCGCCCTAAAAGACTAGTCTGATAGGGGAAGGGTGGCTCTCCTTTTAAGGTGACTTCCTCCTCCCAAGTTAAGCAAGGTGGGATTATTCAGAGGCTCACACGTTCGCCGCCCGACTACAACTGGGCCTTCGGCTCATTAACTTGTTGCGTCTTTGCCAGCGGGTAATAGTGGAGGATGTCCTCATCATTCTCCCCTTCTTAACAAGGGCCCAGCTCTGATACCAAATGATGTGGACGTGGGTGTGTTTGCAGCGGATCTTTCGGTGAGAGGTGGGGGATAACTTCGATTTGGATGGAGAGACGTTCACGGCCCGACTACAACCAGCAAGGATGCGCCTTAGCGACCGATACACCAACTCCAGCGGTTGTTCACGATCTTGTGTAGCACGATCAACCAAACCACGAGGGTAATTCCTGCAAGCAATCGAAGAACAAGCAAGAACAAGATAAACAAGTAACTGAACTCACAAAGGTGGGGTTCCGGATCAAGTAGAACGGATGGTCTAGTCGACACACGCGTCTACAAGGAAGTAGCAATGGCTAAACTTACAATCAATCAAAAACCCAAACCCTAATGGTGTGGCGGCGGCGGTTTATGAAGAGTCTAGGGTCGTGCAAGGACCCCTGGACGCGCCCTCTAATGGGCTCACACGAGATACAAGCCCAAAGGCCAAATAACGGCGGCGCAGCACCGGGACAGATTCTGGACGTTAACTTGTTTCGATGATTCCCGATGACTCCAGCCGAATTTAGGCATGAAACCAGATCCATTGGAAAGGTTATCTTCTTAGCTTTCCATCCATATAAAGAACGTCCAAATCCGATCTCGTATGCGACCTGGGCACCTGTTTTAGTACCGACTGGTCCTAGAGTCCGAAACGGACTCGAAACCGACTTGGATTGGGCCTCAAACTTTATTTGCACTTCTTGCCGGCCCTCCACGCCTCCAAGTACCTCTCCAGCTGCCTCTTCATCATCTCCATGGTTCCTAACAATAATTAATTCATTAGGTATCAATATATTCTCAAAACCATACAAAGACGGCATTAGAAACGAGCTCACCAATAAAGTTGCCTGTCGTGCTCTAGCTCTTGGGATTGAATCTTGCCTGTCCATTAGAGGAGTGTTGGTTGTATCTGTACAAGTCATGTCCTCATCAGCCGTTTTGGAGCATTAGTGCTGTTTCATGCAAAACGCACCAAAACGGCACGGGAAGCGCTCGTTTTCACTCGTTATGATGTTTTGATTTAATTGGATGGTTCCCATAGGAAAACACTCGAAACACATTGATGAGGACATGACTTATACGGATACAACCAACACTCATCCACTAGACATGCAAGATTTAATCACAAGAGCTAGAGCAAACCCTAGCGGGTTCATATCACACATGAGTTTACTTGCGGTCGCTGCAAACCGGGATGTTCCGGAGCTGTTTTGGTGCATTAGTGCTGTTTCCTGCAAAACACACCAAAACGGCACGGGAAGCGCTCGTTTTCACTCGTTATGATGTTTTAATGTAATTGGAGGGTTCCCATAGGAAAACACTCAAAAACATGAGTTTACTTGTGGACGATGCAAACCGGGATGTTCCGGAGCCGTTTTTGTGCAAAAGTGCTGTTTCATGCAAAACGATGCAGGAAGCGCTCCTTTTCACTCGTTATGATGTTTTGATGTAATTGGAGGATTCCCATAGGAAAACAGTCAAATACATAAGTTTACTTGCGGACGATGCAAACCGGGATGTTCCGGAGCCGTTTTTGTTCGTCAGTGCTGTTTCTTGCAAAACGATGCTGGAAGCGCTCATTTTCACTCGTTATGATGTTTTGATGTAATTGGATTGTTTCCATAGGAAAACACTGAAAAACATGAGTTTACTTGCGGACAATGCAAACCGGGATGTTCCGGATCCGTTTTGGTGCATTAGTGTTGTTTTGGGGAAAACGTACCAAAACGGCGTGGGGAGCACTCATTTTCACTCGTTCTGATGTTTTTATTTAATTGGGTGGTTCCCATAGGAAAACACTCAAAACACATGAGTTTACTTGCGGTCGCTGCAAACCGGGATGTTCCGGAGCTGTTTTGGTACATTAGTGCTGTTTCCTGCAAAACACAACAAAACGGCACAGGAAGCGCTCGTTTTCACTCATTATGATGTTTTGATGTAATTGGATGGTTACCATAGGAAAACACTCAAAAACAACGGTTTACTTGCGGTCGATGCAAACCGGGATCTTCCAGAGCCGTTTTGGAGCATTAGTGCTGTTTCATGCAAAACGCACCAAAACGGCACGGGAAGCGCTCGTTTTCACTCGTTATGATGTTTTGATGTAATTGGAGGGTTCCCATAGGAAAACACTCAAAAACATAAGTTTACTTGCGGTCGATGCAAACTAGGATGTTCCGTAGCCATTTTCGTGCATTAGTGTTGTTTCGTGCAAAACCCACCAAAACGGCGCGGGAAGTTCTTGATTTCACTTGTTCTGATGTTTTGATGTAATTGGATTGTTCCCATAGGAAAACACTCAAAAACATGAGTTTACTTGCGGACGATGCAAACTGGGATGTTCCGGATCCATTTTTGTGCATCAGTGCTGTTTCATGCAAAATGATGCAGGAAGCGCTCATTTTCACTCGTTATGATGTTTTGATGTAATTGGATTTTTCCCATAGGAAAACACTGAAAAACATGAGTTTACTTGCGGACAATGCAAACCGGGATGTTCCGGAGCCGTTTCGGGGAAACGAACCAAAACGGTGCGGGAAGCACTCATTTTCATTCGTTATGATGTTCTGATGTAATTGGATGGTTCCCAAAGGAAAACACTCAAAAATATGAGTTTACTTGCGGACGATGCAAACCGGTGATGAGGACATCACTACTACCGTTACACCCACACCTCCACCAACACCGACAACACTATCGCCGGCTGGTCCTCTTACTCGCGCTCGAGCTCGCCAACTTAATTATCAAGTGAGTTCATTCCTAAGCTCATGTCCATCTTATTTAGACCATGGAGACACGTGCACTCTTGTTTTGCTTAGGAATGATGGAGAGGATAAGAAGGGGAGGGGATTCGCGCGAGCTGGATTCGGACTGCAGGACAGGGTCAACTTGTGACGGACGCCACGGCTTCATCCGAACTCCGATTGGGGCGTTCTGGTACTTCATGGAAAGCTTATCAAGTCTACTTTCAAACGGATCCGGACTCACATCCATATCTATTCGGAGTCATCAGAAATCGTCAATTTACTGGAGATACCTTTTCTGTCCACGGTGCTGCGACACCCTGTTTTGGCCCAATGGGCTATGTATCAAGTTGAGTCCATTAAGGACGCGTCTTAGGGTTGGAGCACGACCCCAGCACCCCTGTGGTCGTCCTCCCACGTTCTTATACCCCTTGGCCGCCGCCAAGAACAGTTTGGGTTTTGATTAGTTGAAAGTTAGCCTTCGCTACTTCCTTGTAAGCGCGCGTGTTGACTAAACCGCCCGACTTCTTGTATTCGGAACCCCACCATAGTTGAATTCAGTTGTTTGAGACCTTCAATTTCATCTCGCATTCAGTGCTTGTTTACTTGTTCTTGCTAGTTCTTCGATTGCTTGCAGGACGAGTGCCCTCGTGGCCGGAGGTCGCGCTTCCACAAGATCGCGGCAACCATTGGAGGTGGTGTATCGGTTGCTAAGGCGCAGCGTCCTTGGACGATTGTAGTCGAGCCGTGAACGTCGTCTCCATCCCCAAATCAAGTTACCCTTCTCTCATCGAAAGATCGACACCCAAACCCTAGCGGGTTCATATCAGTTGGTATCAGAGCTGGGCCCTTGTTAAGAAGGGGAGAATGATGAGGACATCCTCCACTATTACCCGCTGGCAAAGACGCAACAAGTTAATGGGCCGAAGGCCCAGTTGTAGTCAGGCGGCGAACGTGTG
>RWGY01000510.1:13415-23785 GCA_007726485.1 Eragrostis curvula
CCGACCGCTCCTGCACAACACCCTTTGTATGGAACAGAGTGTGTCGCTGATGCTTCTCGGGTGAGGCGACCTGTGTACTAAGAACACGCTGTGCAACAAGATTTTCATACCTATCGGCGTCGGCCGGGTTGACATGTATGTCTGCCTTAGCTGCATGGTCAGTGGCAAGCATAGCACGTGGAATCTCTTCAGAATCACTAGCGGAAGAATACTCACCATCGTCGCGAATGAGCAAAATGCGTTTGCTCGGACAGTCCCGAATCACATGGCCAAATCCTTTGCAACGATGACACTGAATATCCCGTGTACGGCCTGTGGTGGGAGCCGCGCCAGTGGAGGGGCCAGTGCCTGCAGGTTTGGGCTCCCTCACGCGTGGTGTAGGCATGGCCGTGGATGACGCAGGGGAAGCGGCCGCTGAGCTAGACGTCGAGCTGCGTCCTGCAAAAGGGTTAGTATATGTCTTCGAGCGGCGGCCCTGCACTTCACGTTCAGCTTTGCAAGCATATGCAAATAATGTGGTCATATCAGAATACTCCTTATAATCAAGTATATCCTGAATTTCGCGGTTCAAACCACCACGAAAACGTGCCATCGCAGCGTCGTCCCCCTCAAACAAACCACAACGAATCATACCTTTTTGTAGCTCCTGGTAATATTCTTCAACGGACTGTTGATCTTGCTGAAATCGCTGCATTTTATTAAGTAAATCACGGGCATAATATGAAGGTACAAAACGATGTCGCATAGCAGCTTTTAGTTGAGCCCAAGTAGTGGGAATAGTACTGGGATGTTTTTGTTTATATTCACGCCACCAAATTAAAGCAAAATCAGTAAATTCACTAATAGCAGCTTTAACTTGAGAATTAGCAGGAATATCGTGGCATGAGAATTTCTGTTCTACCTCTAATTCCCAATCAAGATATGCAGCAGGGTCATATTTGCCATTAAAAGATGGGATTTTAAATTTAATCTTAGCAAATGAATCATTAGTGGGACGACGTACCATGCGGCGAGCACGGCCGTGGCGATTGCTAGTATCTCCATCGTCTTGCTCAGTGTCAGCGCCATAATCCTTCTGCAGTCCCGTGATCGCGGTGTTCAATGCTTCTAATTGTGCCGTAATGCTGTCGAGCGTGATCTTGGTGGCCGTCTGCGCGAGGTCAAGCTGATCGAACCGCTCGTTCGCCGAAGTGACCGTCGAATCAAGCCGTTCATGCATCGTCTTAATGTCCTCCGTCAGTCCATCAACCTGTGTCCGCAGGTCCTGCAGGTGGACATTCTTCTTGTCGTCGTCGTCTCCTGACATGGTTAGCGCAAACACAAAAACAAATCCTACGACAACAAGGGTGTTAAGGCTCTCACAAAAGTGCTGTTATCAAATTCTTATCCGTTCTGACCACGCACACAGGGGCGAACTGCAACCAACTGGTGGAACTCGCGAAAGATTGGAGGAGCGATTGCCTGGAGAAACAAAGTATACTCGTCGTAGGAATATGTGGAATTCTGGGTAGGCTGCACTCAGAACAAGGATTAGCACAATCAAACAATAATGCAGGGTTGAATTATAGTGCTAAACACGTAACAAAGCTGCTGGAACAAAGTGCCAAAGTGGAACAAGATGAAAGTGGGGAAAGAAAGCTGCTGGAATCAAGGTGCACGTATGTCCTGTGTGATGGCCGAACCTGTTTCGGTTTCCTCCTTTTCTGTTTTTTTTTTTAATTTTATTTTTCCTCTTCTTTTTTTTTTTTTTTTTGGAGAAACTCACAAACTGATTATATGAACAAGGAAATACAAATGAGCAAGTCGCCACACACACACTCTCTCTCTCTCTCTCTCAAGAGTAAGCCGAGATCTGTTTCCTTCTTTGCTTTCGTTGTTTTTTTTTTTTTTTTTGGACTTTCCAACACACACAAGGCAGAAAAAAGGAGCGATCAGAGGCGGCGCAAGAGAGGAAGGAAAGCTCGGCGCGTGTAGATGGCAAGTGGCCGAGAGATGATGGCGGCACTAGGGTGAGAAGAAAAGAAAACAAGGGATAGATCACAAAGTAACCAGCAACAATTGAATACGTAAGCACACAAATTCAACAATGCAAATTATTGAAAGAAAGTGCAAGGCTCAAACGGGTGCTGGGACAAGGATCTAACCTGACAATATATAGATATATATTTTTGGGTTTTGTGGACTGTAGGAAAGGGAAACAAAACACTCGATAAACTCACCGATAAACCTGGAAATCTGATACCACTTGATAGAGTTAGGGTGCCCGATCTTTCGGTGAGTGGAGATAATTTCGACTTGTTGGAAGTAGACCCTCACGATCCGACTACGACGAGCGAACTCGAAGCGCCAATGCAATCGCTGAACCAACTTCCTGTGGTTACCGTTCCTGTTGTTACAAGATCAGCCTGATCACGAGGATCAATTCCTGTCCGCAATCGAAAAGCGAACAAGAATAAGAAGCAAGCAATCTCAATATCACTCGAAGGTGGAGTTCTGAATCACACGAAGACAGCACGCGTGGGCGTGTGTTCGAGAGTAGCTAAAGCTAGATGTAAAACAAAACTCGCGTTGTAAATGACAAAAGGACTCTATCTAAATAGAGGGGACGCAGCCCCTGGCGGCAGGAAGGAGGCGCCCGTGCCCTCCTGGCCGGCGCCTAACCTAGGCGCCCCACTTGGGCCTCCGGTTGGGCCAGCTTCTATTCTTCTGGGCCCTCGTTCTTCAATAGCATGACGAAGTTCAATTCCCTCGCACGGGCCCGAGTAATTGGTCCAGGTGGAGGATGTGGCGCCTGAATTGAAAGATCATCTGGAGATGTTGGACACGGTGCTGCTGGTGTAGATGTACCCGTGTTGTAGTCGGTGTCCTCATCATATCGGAACCCTCCAATTACATCAAAACATCATAACGAGTGAAAAGGAGCGCTTCCTGCATCGTTTTGCATGAAACAGCACTGTTGCACAAAAACGGCTCCGGAACATCCCAGTTTGCATCGTCCGCAAGTAAACTCATGTTTTTGAGTGTTTTCCTATCGGAACCCTCCAATTACATCAAAACATCATAACGAGTGAAAATGAGCGCTTCCTGCATCGTTTTGCATGAAACAGCACTGTTGCACAAAAACGGCTCCAGAACATCCCGGTTTGCATCGTCCGCAAGTAAACTCATGTTTTTGAGTATTTTCCTATGGGAACCCTCCAATTACATCAAAACATCATAACGAGTGAAAACGAGCACTTCCCATGCCGTTTTGGTGCGTTTTGCATGAAATAGTACTAATGCACCAAAACAGCTCCGGAACATCCCGGTTTGCATCGACCGCAAGTGAACCCATGTTTTTGAGTGTTTTCCTATGGGAACCCTCCAATTACATCAAAACATCATAACGAGTGAAAAGGAGCGCTTCCTGCATCATTTTGCATGAAACAGCACTGTTGCACAAAAACTGGCTCCGGAACATCCCGGTTTGCATCGTCCGCAAGTAAACTCATGTGTTTTGAGTGTTTTCCTATGGGAACCCTCCAATTACATCAAAACATCATAACGAGTGAAAAGGAGCGCTTCCTGCATCGTTTTGCATGAAACAGCACTGTTGCACAAAAACGGCTCCGGAACATCCCGGTTTGCATCGTCCGCAAGTAAACTCATGTTTTTGAGTGTTTTCCTATGGGAACCCTCCAATTACATCAAAACATCATAAGGAGTGAAAACGAGCGCTTCCTGCATCGTTTTGCATGAAACAGCATTGTTGCACAAAAACGGCTCCGGAACATCCCGGTTTGCATCATCCGCAAGTAAACTCATGTTTTTGAGTGTTTTCCTATGGGAACCCTCCAATTACATCAAAACATCATAACGAGTGAAAAGGAGCGCTTCCTGCATCGTTTTGCATGAAACAGCACTGTTGCACAAAAACGGCTCCGGAACATCCCGGTTTGCATCGTCCGCAAGTAAACTCATGTTTTTGAGTGTTTTCCTATGGGAACCCTCCAATTACATCAAAACATCATAACGAGTGAAAAGGAGCGCTTCCTGCATCGTTTTGCATGAAACAGCACTGTTGCACAAAAACGGCTCCGGAACATCCCGGTTTGCATCGTCCGCAAGTAAACTTATGTTTTTGAGTGTTTTCCTATGGGAACCCTCCAATTACATCAAAACATCATAACGAGTGAAAACGAGCACTTCCCATGCCGTTTTGGTGCGTTTTGCATGAAATAGTACTAATGCACCAAAACAGCTCCGGAACATCCCGGTTTGCATCGACCGCAAGTGAACTCATGTTTTTGAGTGTTTTCCTATGGGAACCCTCCAATTACATCAAAACATCATAACGAGTGAAAAGGAGCGCTTCCTGCATCATTTTGCATGAAACAGCACTGTTGCACAAAAACGGCTCCGGAACATCCCGGTTTGCATCGTCCGCAAGTAAACTCATGTGTTTTGAGTGTTTTCCTATGGGAACCCTCCAATTACATCAAAACATCATAACGAGTGAAAAGGAGCGCTTCCTGCATCGTTTTGCATGAAACAGCACTGTTGCACAAAAACGGCTCCGGAACATCCCGGTTTGCATCGTCCGCAAGTAAACTCATGTTTTTGAGTGTTTTCCATTGGGAACCTGATGAGGACATCACTACTACCGTTACACCCACACCTCCACCAACACCGACAACACTATCGCCGGCTGGTCCTCTTACTCGCGCTCGAGCTCGCCAACTTAATTATCAAGTGAGTTCATTCCTAAGCTCATGTCCATCTTATTTAGACCATGGAGACACGTGCACTCTTGTTTTGCTTAGGAATGATGGAGAGGATAAGAAGGGGAGGGGATTCGCGCGAGCTGGATTCGGACTGCAGGACAGGGTCAACTTGTGACGGATGCCACGGCTTCATCCGAACTCCGATTGGGGCGTTCTGGTACTTCATGGAAAGCTTATCAAGTCTACTTTCAAACGGATCCGGACTCACATCCATATCTATTCGGAGTCATCAGAAATCGTCAATTTACTGGAGATACCTTTTCTGTCCACGGTGCTGCGACACCCTGTTTTGGCCCAATGGGCTATGTATCAAGTTGAGTCCATTAAGGACGCGTCTTAGGGTTGGAGCACGACCCCAGCACCCCTGTGGTCGTCCTCCCACGTTCTTATACCCCTTGGCCGCCGCCAAGAACAGTTTGGGTTTTGATTAGTTGAAAGTTAGCCTTCGCTACTTCCTTGTAAGCGCGCGTGTTGACTAAACCGCCCGACTTCTTGTATTCGGAACCCCACCATAGTTGAATTCAGTTGTTTGAGACCTTCAATTTTATCTCGCATTCAGTGCTTGTTTACTTGTTCTTGCTAGTTCTTCGATTGCTTGCAGGACGAGTGCCCTCGTGGCCGGAGGTCGCGCTTCCACAAGATCGCGGCAACCATTGGAGGTGGTGTATCGGTTGCTAAGGCGCAGCGTCCTTGGACGATTGTAGTCGAGCCGTGAACGTCGTCTCCATCCCCAAATCGAGTTACCCTTCTCTCATCGAAAGATCGACACCCAAACCCTAGCGGGTTCATATCAGTTGGTATCAGAGCTGGGCCCTTGTTAAGAAGGGGAGAATGATGAGGACATCCTCCACTATTACCCGCTGGCAAAGACGCAACAAGTTAATAGGGCCGAAGGCCCAGTTGTAGTCAGGCGGCGAACGTGTGAGCCTCTGAATAATCCCACCTTGCTTAACTTGGGAGGAGGAAGTCACCTTAAAAGGGAGAGCCACCCTTCCCCTATCAGACTAGTCTTTTAGGGCGATTGGGCCTTTCCCCGAGGGGTGCGCCGGAGTACGGTGCTAAGGTTGCTGAGGTTCAGGTCATTGGGCCCTAGTGGACTCCTGAGGCCGGATCGGTGCGTCGTATTTTCGGATGTTGGTGCTAAGATTGCGGGATTTGGGGAATCCGGATCGGTGCGTCGGGCTTTTCGACCATTCCCACCTGGGCCGGATGCATCAGTTGGTAATCAGAGCAAGGTTGATCGGTGAGAGACTTTCTATTTTTTTTTTCTTTCCGCTGTTTTCAATTTTCCTAGAGTCCAGAAAAGCCAAAAAAAATTAGTTGTTGAGTCTTCCGCAATCCCATAGACCCTTTGAGCCTTTTACTAGTACTGCTTAGTTAGGGCTTGTTGAGTCTTCGCTTGCATCGGTTGTGTCGAGTTGCTGGTTCTAGTTCTTGGTCTTAGAGTTTCGAGTTCTGGTCACGTTTCAGTCACAACCGCGCATCTTATACTATCCTTGTTGGCCGAGGCTGAGTACCACTTTGTCTCAGTTCTATTCTGAATTGTACTCGAAACCGAGTAGAATACAAGTTGTTGCTTGAGTCCGAATCATTTATTTCATAGCTGCACTCAAATTCATATTTGTGCGCTCGGCAAGCACTAGTTACTTCATATCTCTACTCGACTCATATCTGTACTCGACATACTACACTTTGTGCCTTCCACCAATTGATCGACTTGCCTCTGTTACAGATTTGAGTTCGGCCATACTCTAGAGAGAGAGAGAGAGAGAGTATTTTTATTACCTTTGTACCCCTGCTCTCTCCGGAAAAAGTGTGTGTGGTGAATTGCTCATTTGGTTTCTTTTGTTCATATATTCAGTTTTTGAGGTTGCCCAAAAAAAAAAAAAAGAAAAAAAAAACAGAAAAAAAAACAGAAAAAAAAAAAAAACAGAAAAGAAAGAAAAAGAAAGGGGCTGATCATATTGTTTCTTCTTGGTTTTCGACTGGTGCTTTGTGATTTCCTTTGTGTCTAGGCTCGCGTCTCTAGCACGGTCTAGGCTAGGACCAGCACAGTACCACCGTTGAACGATTACTCAACTCGCTTTTTCACTAACGTGGTGCTAGTATTTTCCTTGTGCTTTATTGTTCAGCCCACCTACAGCTCCACAAATACGACGACAATTTCTTAGGTGTTGTGCTGCAGCACCGATACACTCCTTTCTAGGTGCTTGACTTGTTGGTTGCCGGCCTCTCCTGCTGCACGGTAAGAACTGGTAAGAGCTTGTATAACAAGTTGAGAGTGAGCGCCTTCCATTGGTTACATCCTAGTAGCTGTAGGAAATTGTTCTTCTTCACTTGTTTCTGTTTTGGCCTTGTTTTTCTTCCATGGCAGGTTCAGGGGACGAGGACGATGGGCAACAACACACTCCTCGCACCAAGGCTATCATATCATACTTTCAGAAGAAGGTGAAGGATCACACGGAGGGACTTGACACAGATTTGCAGACGACGAATGAGAAGATTGGGCACTTAGAGCAAACACACATTGCCACCAACACCAAGCTTGGGGTGTTGGAGACATCCGTGGGTCGTATGGACAAGAGCCTTGCTGCTTTGTTGAGGCGTTTTGATGAGTTCATGGCTGCGGGTAACGACGACAACAACCGTCATCAAGAGGACAGCCAGCAGGATGAGAAACAAGATGATGGCCGTGAAGAGGATCTTTGGGGTGAGAACGACTACTCGGCTGACACCGAAACGGAGGTTCGTGATCGTCGACGGCTACAACACAATCGTCGGGGTATGGGAGGTCACCGCCGACGCGAGGTACGAGATGATGCATTTAGTAAGATTAAATTTAAAATACCTCCTTTTGATGGTAAATATGATCCTGATGCTTACATTACTTGGGAGATTGCTGTTGATCAAAAATTTGCATGCCATGAATTTCCTGAGAATACACGTGTTAGGGCTGCTACTAGTGAGTTCACTGATTTTGCTTCTGTTTGGTGGCTGGAATTTGCTAAGAAAAATCCTAATACTGTACCACGTACTTGGGATGCTTTGAAACGGGTCATGCGGGCTAGATTTGTTCCTTCTTACTATGCTCGTGACATGATAAATAAGATGCAACAATTGAGGCAGGGCACAAAGAGTGTAGAAGAATATTATCAAGAATTGCAAATGGGTATGTTGCGTTGTAACATAGAGGAAAGGGAAGAGCTTGCTATGTCTAGATTTTTGGGGGGGTTAAACCGTGAAATTCAGGACATTCTTGCTTATAAGGATTACACAACCATAACCCGTTTGTTTCATCTTGCTTGTAATGCTGAAAGGGAAGTGCAGGGACGGCGTGCTAGTACAAAAACTAATATTTCTGCAGCAAAGACTTCTCCATGGCAGCCACGTTCTACTACTACACCAACCGCTCGTGCCCCTGCGCCATCTTCATCACCAAGTAGGGCAGCAGCTTCTGGCTCCTAGCGAGAAGCCGCGTGCTACTCCCGTTAATTCAGCGATGAAGAGTGCCTTGAACCCTGCTGCTAGCGCTTCATCGGTTGCATCTACGGGAAGAACAAGAGATGTTCAGTGTCATCGCTGCAAGGGTTTTGGGCATGTCATGCGTGACTGTCCAAGCAAGCGTGTAATGGTCGTCAAAGATGATGGTGAGTACTCATCTGCTAGTGATTTTGATGATGATACACTTGCATTGCTTGCGGCTGACCATGCAGGTAGTGACGGACAGCCAGAGGAACATATAAGTGCACATGAGGCTGAGCACTATGAGAGCCTCATTGTGCAGCGTGTGCTCAGCGCACAAATGGAGAAGGCGGAGCAAAATCAGCGACACACCTTGTTCCAAACAAAGTGTGTAGTTAAAGAGCGTTCGTGCCGCATGATCATTGATGGAGGTAGCTGCAACAACCTGGCGAGCAGCGACATGGTGGAGAAGCTTGCACTTACTACTAAGCCACACCCACATCCATATTACATTCAATGGCTGAACAACAGTGGTAAGGCAAAGGTAACTAGACTTGTGCGAATTAATTTTGCTATTGGCTCCTATAAGGATGCTGTTGAATGTGATGTTGTGCCTATGCAAGCTTGCAATATTCTGCTAGGTAGACCTTGGCAATTTGATAGAGATTCTATGCATCATGGTAGATCAAATCAGTATTCCTTTTTATACCATGATAAGAAAATTGTTTTGCATCCTATGTCTCCTGAAGCTATTGTGCATGATGATCTTGCTAGAGCTAGAAAAGTTAAATCTCAGGAGCTTGCTGAAAGTGAGAACAATAAAAATGCTAAATCTGATCGTCATAAGAACAATGAGATATCCTTGAAAGGAAAATGCATGCTTGCTACCAAATCTGATATAAATGAATTGATTGCTTCCACTTCTGTTGCCTATGCTTTGGTCTGCAAAGATGCTTTGATTTCCCTTCATGATATGCAGCATTCTTTGCCTCCTGCTGTTGCTAACATTTTGCAGGAGTTTGCTGATGTGTTTCCAAGTGAAATACCACCGGGGCTGCCACCACTTCGAGGGATTGAGCACCAGATTGATCTCATCCCTGGTGCTTCATTGCCCAACCGTGCGCCATACAGGACGAACCCGGAAGAAACGAAGGAGATTCAGCGCCAAGTGCAAGAACTACTCGACAAAGGATATGTGCGTGAGTCTCTTAGTCCTTGTGCTGTTCCGGTCATTCTAGTGCCTAAGAAAGATGGATCATGGCGTATGTGTGTGGATTGTAGAGCTATCAATAATATCACCATTCGCTATCGTCACCCCATTCCACGTTTAGATGATATGCTTGATGAACTAAGTGGCGCTGTTGTGTTTTCAAAGGTTGATTTGCGTAGTGGATATCACCAAATTCGCATGAAACTTGGAGATGAATGGAAAACTGCCTTTAAAACTAAGTTCGGGTTATATGAGTGGTTAGTCATGCCTTTTGGGTTAACTAATGCACCTAGCACTTTCATGAGATTAATGAATGAGGTTTTGCGTGCTTTCATTGGAAAATTTGTTGTTGTCTACTTTGATGATATCTTGATTTACAGCAAATCCATGGATGAACATCTTGATCATTTACGTGCTGTTTTTAATGCTTTACGTGATGCATGTTTATTTGGTAACCTTGAGAAGTGCACCTTTTGCACGGATCGAGTCTCTTTTCTTGGCTATGTTGTCACTCCGCAGGGAATTGAAGTTGATCAAGCCAAGGTGGAAGCTATTGATGGATGGCCTGTACCAAATACCATCACACAAGTGCGGAGCTTTTTAGGACTTGCTGGATTCTATCGCCGCTTTGTGAAGGATTACAGCACCATTGCTGCACCGTTGAATGAGCTTATGAAGAAGGGAGTGCCCTTTTGTTGGGGCACCAAAGAGGAAAACGCTTTCAGCATGTTAAAAGATAAGTTGACACATGCACCTCTTCTCCAACTTCCAGATTTTAATAAGGCTTTTGAGTTGGAATGTGATGCTAGTGGGATTGGATTGGGTGGTGTTTTGTTACAAGATGGAAAACCTGTTGCATATTTTAGTGAGAAATTGAGTGGGCCTGTTCTGAATTATTCTACTTATGATAAGGAATTATATGCTCTTGTGCGTTC
>RWGY01000510.1:24785-48222 GCA_007726485.1 Eragrostis curvula
ATCACCATAGTTGGCTTTTGGCTGGTTGTTCTCGAATTTGTCGTTTTCAAACACACAAACTTGTGGTTGTTGGCGGCGGTAGGGTTAGGTACACCGTACATATATCGTATACGGCGGCAGCGACGGCGCTGGAACCTACTCGGACCACCTCACCATCGTCCGCATCCGAGCATCATCGTATATAGCCTTTTCTTGAACTTGATAGACTGTAAGCATAAAGAATATTTAGTTAAGCTAGTTTCTAATTGATTTTTTGTTCCAAGCTCGCGAGCTGAAACGAGCCAGCTCGAGCTCATTTCGAGCCCGAGCCGAGCTGGGTTTCCAGCTCGTATGCTAACGAGCCGAGCCGGGCTAGCTCGTTAGGATAACGAGCGATACCGAGCCGAGCCGAGCCAAGCCGAGCTGGCTCGTTAGTCCAGCCCTACTTGCGGACAATGCAAACCGGGATGTTCCTGAGCCGTTTTGGTGCATTGTGCTGCTTCGTGCAAAACGCACCAAAATGGCGCGGGAAGTGCTCGTTTTCACTCGTTATGATGTTTTGATGTAATTGGATGGTTCCCAAAGGAAAACACTCAAAAACATGAGTTAACTAGCGGTCGATGCAAACCAGGATGTTTCGGAGCTGTTTTGGTGCATTAGTGCTGTTTCATGCAAAACGCACCAAAATTGCGCGGGAAGCGCTCGTTTTCACTCGTTACCATGTTTTGATGCAATTGGATTGTTACCATACGAAAACACTGAAAAACATGAGTTTACTTGCGGACAATGCAAACCGGGATGTTCCGGAGCCGTTTTTGTGCATCAGTGTTGTTTCATGCAAAACGATGCAGGAAGCGCTCGTTTTCACTCATTATGATGTTTTGATGCAATTGGAGGGTTCCGATAGGAAAACACTAAAAAATATGAGTTTACTTGCGGACGATGCAAACCGGGATGTTTTAGAGCCGTTTTTGTGCATTATTTCTGTTTCATGCAAAACGTTGCAGGAAGCGCTCGTTTTCACTCGTTATGATGTTTTGATTGCAATTGGATTGTTACTGATATGAACCCGCTAGGGTTTGGGTGTCGATCTTTCGATGAGAGAAGGGTAACTCGATTTGGGGATGGAGACGACGTTCACGGCTCGACTACAATCGTCCAAGGACGCTGCGCCTTAGCAACCGATACACCACCTCCAATGGTTGCCGCGATCTTGTGGAAGCGCGACCTCCGGCCACGAGGGCACTCGTCCTGCAAGCAATCGAAGAACTAGCAAGAACAAGTAAACAAGCACTGAATGCGAGATGAAATTGAAGGTCTCAAACAACTGAATTCAACTATGGTGGGGTTCCGAATACAAGAAGTCGGGCGGTTTAGTCAACACGCGCGCTTACAAGGAAGTAGCGAAGGCTAACTTTCAACTAATCAAAACCCAAACTGTTCTTGGCGGCGGCCAAGGGGTATAAGAACGTGGGAGGACGACCACAGGGGTGCTGGGGTCGTGCTCCAACCCTAAGACGCGTCCTTAATGGACTCAACTTGATACATAGCCCATTGGGCCAAAACAGGGTGTCGCAGCACCGTGGACAGAAAAGGTATCTCCAGTAAATTGACGATTTCTGATGACTCCGAATAGATATGGATGTGAGTCCGGATCCGTTTGAAAGTAGACTTGATAAGCTTTCCATGAAGTACCAGAACGCCCCAATCGGAGTTCGGATGAAGCCGTGGCATCCGTCACAAGTTGACCCTGTCCTGCAGTCCGAATCCAGCTCGCGCGAATCCCCTCCCCTTCTTATCCTCTCCATCATTCCTAAGCAAAACAAGAGTGCACGTGTCTCCATGGTCTAAATAAGATGGACATGAGCTTAGGAATGAACTCACTTGATAATTAAGTTGGCGAGCTCGAGCGCGAGTAAGAGGACCAGCCGGCGATAGTGTTGTCGGTGTTGGTGGAGGTGTGGGTGTAACGGTAGTAGTGATGTCCTCATCATCCTCCCCTTCTTGCATTTGAGTCGTCCTCGACTCAAGCTCATCTTCTTCTCCCAAATATGGCTTCAAATCTGCAATGTTAAATGTGGGACTAACCCCAAACTCTGCAGGAAGATCAAGCTTATATGCATTCTCATTAACTTGTTGCAGCACTTTAAATGGTCCATCAGCTCTAGGCATTAATTTTGATTTTCTCAATTCAGGAAACCTATCCTTTCTCAAATGCAACCAAACCAAATCTCCAGGTTCAAAAATCAATTGCTTTCTACCTTTATCACCAGCAAGCTTATACTTAGCATTCATGCGCTCAATATTTTCTTTTGTTGTTTCATGTAACTTCAACATAAATTCAGCACGTTGCTTAGCATCAAAATTCAGTTTTTCAGAAGTAGGTAAAGGCATCAAATCAATAGGAGCACGAGGCAACAGCCCATAAACAACCTCAAAAGGGCACATCTTTGTGGTAGAATGCATCGAACGATTATAAGCAAATTCAATATGAGGCAAACACTCTTCCCACATCTTAATATTCTTCTTTAAAACAGCCCTTAACATTGTAGACAAGGTTCTATTCACAACTTCAGTTTGACCATCAGTTTGGGGGTGACAAGTGGTAGAAAACAAGAGCTTAGTTCCCAATTTACCCCACAAAGTTCTCCAAAAATGACTAAGAAACTTAGCATCACGATCAGAAACAATTGTATTTGGCACACCATGCAAACGAACAATTTCCCGAAAGAACAAATCAGCAATATGAGTAGCATCATCAGTTTTATGACAAGGTATGAAATGTGCCATTTTAGAAAATCTATCCACAACCACAAAAACACTATCACGCCCCCTCCTAGTCCTAGGCAAGCCCAATACAAAATCCATAGAAATATCTTCCCAAGGAATGCTAGGAACGGGTAAAGGCATATACAAACCATGTGGATTCAACCGTGACTTAGCCTTTTGACATGTAGTGCAGCGAGCAACAAATCTCTCCACGTCTCTCCTCATCTTTGGCCAAAAGAAATGACCAGCAAGTATGTCCTCCGTCTTCTTTGCTCCAAAATGCCCCATCAAGCCACCTCCATGCGCTTCCTGTAACAACAACAAGCGAACAGAGCTAGCTGGAATGCATAGCTTGTTAGCTCTAAACACAAACCCATCACTAACAATGAATTTGTTCCATGCTTTTCCATCTTTACAATTCAGCAAGATATCTTTAAAATCAGCATCATGCACATATTGTTCTTTAATTGCTTCCAAACCAAAGATCTTATGATCAAGTTGTGTCAACAAGGTATATCTCCTAGACAAAGCATCAGCAATAACATTTTCCTTCCCTTTCTTGTGTTTGATAACATAAGGAAAAGATTCAATGAATTCAACCCACTTAGCATGTCTACGATTCAATTTTCCTTGGCTACGAATATGCTTCAAAGATTCATGATCAGAATGTATGACAAATTCTTTGGGCCACAAATAATGCTGCCAAGTTTCTAAAGAACGCACAAGAGCATATAATTCCTTATCATAAGTAGAATAATTCAGAACAGGCCCACTCAATTTCTCACTAAAATATGCAACAGGTTTTCCATCTTGTAACAAAACACCACCCAATCCAATCCCACTAGCATCACATTCCAACTCAAAAGCCTTATTAAAATCTGGAAGTTGGAGAAGAGGTGCATGTGTCAACTTATCTTTTAACATGCTGAAAGCGTTTTCCTCTTTGGTGCCCCAACAAAAGGGCACTCCCTTCTTCATAAGCTCATTCAACGGTGCAGCAATGGTGCTGTAATCCTTCACAAAGCGGCGATAGAATCCAGCAAGTCCTAAAAAGCTCCGCACTTGTGTGATGGTATTTGGTACAGGCCATCCATCAATAGCTTCCACCTTGGCTTGATCAACTTCAATTCCCTGCGGAGTGACAACATAGCCAAGAAAAGAGACTCGATCCGTGCAAAAGGTGCACTTCTCAAGGTTACCAAATAAACGTGCATCACGTAAAGCATTAAAAACAGCACGTAAATGATCAAGATGTTCATCCATGGATTTGCTGTAAATCAAGATATCATCAAAGTAGACAACAACAAATTTTCCAATGAAAGCACGCAAAACCTCATTCATTAATCTCATGAAAGTGCTAGGTGCATTAGTTAACCCAAAAGGCATGACTAACCACTCATATAACCCGAACTTAGTTTTAAAGGCAGTTTTCCATTCATCTCCAAGTTTCATGCGAATTTGGTGATATCCACTACGCAAATCAACCTTTGAAAACACAACAGCGCCACTTAGTTCATCAAGCATATCATCTAAACGTGGAATGGGGTGACGATAGCGAATGGTGATATTATTGATAGCTCTACAATCCACACACATACGCCATGATCCATCTTTCTTAGGCACTAGAATGACCGGAACAGCACAAGGACTAAGAGACTCACGCACATATCCTTTGTCGAGTAGTTCTTGCACTTGGCGCTGAATCTCCTTCGTTTCTTCCGGGTTCGTCCTGTATGGCGCACGGTTGGGCAATGAAGCACCAGGGATGAGATCAATCTGGTGCTCAATCCCTCGAAGTGGTGGCAGCCCCGGTGGTATTTCACTTGGAAACACATCAGCAAACTCCTGCAAAATGTTAGCAACAGCAGGAGGCAAAGAATGCTGCATATCATGAAGGGAAATCAAAGCATCTTTGCAGACCAAAGCATAGGCAACAGAAGTGGAAGCAATCAATTCATTTATATCAGATTTGGTAGCAAGCATGCATTTTCCTTTCAAGGATATCTCATTGTTCTTATGACGATCAGATTTAGCATTTTTATTGTTCTCACTTTCAGCAAGCTCCTGAGATTTAACTTTTCTAGCTCTAGCAAGATCATCATGCACAATAGCTTCAGGAGACATAGGATGCAAAACAATTTTCTTATCATGGTATAAAAAGGAATACTGATTTGATCTACCATGATGCATAGAATCTCTATCAAATTGCCAAGGTCTACCTAGCAGAATATTGCAAGCTTGCATAGGCACAACATCACATTCAACAGCATCCTTATAGGAGCCAATAGCAAAATTAATTCGCACAAGTCTAGTTACCTTTGCCTTACCACTGTTGTTCAGCCATTGAATGTAATATGGATGTGGGTGTGGCTTAGTAGTAAGTGCAAGCTTCTCCACCATGTCGCTGCTCGCCAGGTTGTTGCAGCTACCTCCATCAATGATCATGCGGCACGAACGCTCTTTAACTACACACTTTGTTTGGAACAAGGTGTGTCGCTGATTTTGCTCCGCCTTCTCCATTTGTGCGCTGAGCACACGCTGCACAATGAGGCTCTCATAGTGCTCAGCCTCATGTGCACTTATATGTTCCTCTGGCTGTCCGTCACTACCTGCATGGTCAGCCGCAAGCAATGCAAGTGTATCATCATCAAAATCACTAGCAGATGAGTACTCACCATCATCTTTGACGACCATTACACGCTTGCTTGGACAGTCACGCATGACATGCCCAAAACCCTTGCAGCGATGACACTGAACATCTCTTGTTCTTCCCGTAGATGCAACCGATGAAGCGCTAGCAGCAGGGTTCAAGGCACTCTTCATCGCTGAATTAACGGGAGTAGCACGCGGCTTCTCGCTAGGAGCAGAAGCTGCTGCCCTACTTGGTGATGAAGATGGCGCAGGGGCACGAGCGGTTGGTGTAGTAGTAGAACGTGGCTGCCATGGAGAAGTCTTTGCTGCAGAAATATTAGTTTTTGTACTAGCACGCCGTCCCTGCACTTCCCTTTCAGCATTACAAGCAAGATGAAACAAACGGGTTATGGTTGTGTAATCCTTATAAGCAAGAATGTCCTGAATTTCACGGTTTAACCCCCCCAAAAATCTAGACATAGCAAGCTCTTCCCTTTCCTCTATGTTACAACGCAACATACCCATTTGCAATTCTTGATAATATTCTTCTACACTCTTTGTGCCCTGCCTCAATTGTTGCATCTTATTTATCATGTCACGAGCATAGTAAGAAGGAACAAATCTAGCCCGCATGACCCGTTTCAAAGCATCCCAAGTACGTGGTACAGTATTAGGATTTTTCTTAGCAAATTCCAGCCACCAAACAGAAGCAAAATCAGTGAACTCACTAGTAGCAGCCCTAACACGTGTATTCTCAGGAAATTCATGGCATGCAAATTTTTGATCAACAGCAATCTCCCAAGTAATGTAAGCATCAGGATCATATTTACCATCAAAAGGAGGTATTTTAAATTTAATCTTACTAAATGCATCATCTCGTACCTCGCGTCGGCGGTGACCTCCCATACCCCGACGATTGTGTTGTAGCCGTCGACGATCACGAACCTCCGTTTCGGTGTCAGCCGAGTAGTCGTTCTCACCCCAAAGATCCTCTTCACGGCCATCATCTTGTTTCTCATCCTGCTGGCTGTCCTCTTGATGACGGTTGTTGTCGTCGTTACCCGCAGCCATGAACTCATCAAAACGCCTCAACAAAGCAGCAAGGCTCTTGTCCATACGACCCACGGATGTCTCCAACACCCCAAGCTTGGTGTTGGTGGCAATGTGTGTTTGCTCTAAGTGCCCAATCTTCTCATTCGTCGTCTGCAAATCTGTGTCAAGTCCCTCCGTGTGATCCTTCACCTTCTTCTGAAAGTATGATATGATAGCCTTGGTGCGAGGAGTGTGTTGTTGCCCATCGTCCTCGTCCCCTGAACCTGCCATGGAAGAAAAACAAGGCCAAAACAGAAACAAGTGAAGAAGAACAATTTCCTACAGCTACTAGGATGTAACCAATGGAAGGCGCTCACTCTCAACTTGTTATACAAGCTCTTACCAGTTCTTACCGTGCAGCAGGAGAGGCCGGCAACCAACAAGTCAAGCACCTAGAAAGGAGTGTATCGGTGCTGCAGCACAACACCTAAGAAATTGTCGTCGTATTTGTGGAGCTGTAGGTGGGCTGAACAATAAAGCACAAGGAAAATACTAGCACCACGTTAGTGAAAAAGCGAGTTGAGTAATCGTTCAACGGTGGTACTGTGCTGGTCCTAGCCTAGACCGTGCTAGAGACGCGAGCCTAGACACAAAGGAAATCACAAAGCACCAGTCGAAAACCAAGAAGAAACAATATGATCAGCCCCTTTCTTTTTCCTTTCTTTTTCTGTTTTTCTTTTTTTTTTCTTTTCTGTTTTTTTTTCTTTTTTTTTTTTTTTTTTTTGGGCAACCTCAAAAACTGAATATATGAACAAAAGAAACCAAATGAGCAATTCACCACACACACTTTTTCCGGAGAGAGCAGGGGTACAAAGGTAATAAAAAGATACTCTCTCTCTCTCTCTCTAGAGTATGGCCGAACTCAAATCTGTAACAGAGGCAAGTCGATCAATTGGTGGAAGGCACAAAGTGTAGTATGTCGAGTACAGATATGAGTCGAGTAGAGATATGAAGTAACTAGTGCTTGCCGAGCGCACAAATATGAATTTGAGTGCAGCTATGAAATAAATGATTCGGACTCAAGCAACAACTTGTATTCTACTCGGTTTCGAGTACAATTCAGAATAGAACTGAGACAAAGTGGTACTCAGCCTCGGCCAACAAGGATAGTATAAGATGCGCGGTTGTGACTGAAACGTGACCAGAACTCGAAACTCTAAGACCAAGAACTAGAACCAGCAACTCGACACAACCGATGCAAGCGAAGACTCAACAAGCCCTAACTAAGCAGTACTAGTAAAAGGCTCAAAGGGTCTATGGGATTGCGGAAGACTCAACAACTAATTTTTTTGGCTTTTCTGGACTCTAGGAAAATTGAAAACAGCGGAAAGAAAAAAAAAAAATAGAAAGTCTCTCACCGATCAACCTTGCTCTGATTACCAACTGATATGAACCCGCTAGGGTTTGGGTGTCGATCTTTCGATGAGAGAAGGGTAACTCGATTTGGGGATGGAGACGACGTTCACGGCTCGACTACAATCGTCCAAGGACGCTGCGCCTTAGCAACCGATACACCACCTCCAATGGTTGCCGCGATCTTGTGGAAGCGCGACCTCCGGCCACGAGGGCACTCGTCCTGCAAGCAATCGAAGAACTAGCAAGAACAAGTAAACAAGCACTGAATGCGAGATGAAATTGAAGGTCTCAAACAACTGAATTCAACTATGGTGGGGTTCCGAATACAAGAAGTCGGGCGGTTTAGTCAACACGCGCGCTTACAAGGAAGTAGCGAAGGCTAACTTTCAACTAATCAAAACCCAAACTGTTCTTGGCGGCGGCCAAGGGGTATAAGAACGTGGGAGGACGACCACAGGGGTGCTGGGGTCGTGCTCCAACCCTAAGACGCGTCCTTAATGGACTCAACTTGATACATAGCCCATTGGGCCAAAACAGGGTGTCGCAGCACCGTGGACAGAAAAGGTATCTCCAGTAAATTGACGATTTCTGATGACTCCGAATAGATATGGATGTGAGTCCGGATCCGTTTGAAAGTAGACTTGATAAGCTTTCCATGAAGTACCAGAACGCCCCAATCGGAGTTCGGATGAAGCCGTGGCGTCCGTCACAAGTTGACCCTGTCCTGCAGTCCGAATCCAGCTCGCGCGAATCCCCTCCCCTTCTTATCCTCTCCATCATTCCTAAGCAAAACAAGAGTGCACGTGTCTCCATGGTCTAAATAAGATGGACATGAGCTTAGGAATGAACTCACTTGATAATTAAGTTGGCGAGCTCGAGCGCGAGTAAGAGGACCAGCCGGCGATAGTGTTGTCGGTGTTGGTGGAGGTGTGGGTGTAACGGTAGTAGTGATGTCCTCATCAGTTACCATACGAAAACATTGAAAAACTTGAGTTTTCTTGCGGATAATGCAAACCGGGATGTTTCAGAGCCGTTTTGGTGCATTTGTGCTGCTTCGTGCAAAACGCACCAAAATGGCGCGGGAAGTGCTCGTTTTCACTCGTTATGATGTTTTGATGTAATTGGATGGTTCCCAAAGGAAAACACTCAAAAACATGAGTTAACTAGCGGTCGATGCAAACCAGGATGTTTCGGAGCTGTTTTGGTGCATTAGTGCTGTTTCATGCAAAACGCACCAAAATTGCGCGGGAAGCGCTCGTTTTCACTCGTTACCATGTTTTGATGCAATTGGATTGTTACCATACGAAAACACTGAAAAACATGAGTTTACTTGCGGACAATGCAAACCGGGATGTTCCGGAGCCGTTTTTGTGCATCAGTGTTGTTTCATGCAAAACGATGCAGGAAGCGCTCGTTTTCACTCATTATGATGTTTTGATGCAATTGGAGGGTTCCGATAGGAAAACACTAAAAAATATGAGTTTACTTGCGGACGATGCAAACCGGGATGTTTTAGAGCCGTTTTTGTGCATTATTTCTGTTTCATGCAAAACGTTGCAGGAAGCGCTCGTTTTCACTCGTTATGATGTTTTGTTGCAATTGGATTGTTACTGATATGAACCCGCTAGGGTTTGGGTGTCGATCTTTCGATGAGAGAAGGGTAACTCGATTTGGGGATGGAGACGACGTTCACGGCTCGACTACAATCGTCCAAGGACGCTGCGCCTTAGCAACCGATACACCACCTCCAATGGTTGCCGCGATCTTGTGGAAGCGCGACCTCCGGCCACGAGGGCACTCGTCCTGCAAGCAATCGAAGAACTAGCAAGAACAAGTAAACAAGCACTGAATGCGAGATGAAATTGAAGGTCTCAAACAACTGAATTCAACTATGGTGGGGTTCCGAATACAAGAAGTCGGGCGGTTTAGTCAACACGCGCGCTTACAAGGAAGTAGCGAAGGCTAACTTTCAACTAATCAAAACCCAAACTGTTCTTGGCGGCGGCCAAGGGGTATAAGAACGTGGGAGGACGACCACAGGGGTGCTGGGGTCGTGCTCCAACCCTAAGACGCGTCCTTAATGGACTCAACTTGATACATAGCCCATTGGGCCAAAACAGGGTGTCGCAGCACCGTGGACAGAAAAGGTATCTCCAGTAAATTGACGATTTCTGATGACTCCGAATAGATATGGATGTGAGTCCGGATCCGTTTGAAAGTAGACTTGATAAGCTTTCCATGAAGTACCAGAACGCCCCAATCGGAGTTCGGATGAAGCCGTGGCGTCCGTCACAAGTTGACCCTGTCCTGCAGTCCGAATCCAGCTCGCGCGAATCCCCTCCCCTTCTTATCCTCTCCATCATTCCTAAGCAAAACAAGAGTGCACGTGTCTCCATGGTCTAAATAAGATGGACATGAGCTTAGGAATGAACTCACTTGATAATTAAGTTGGCGAGCTCGAGCGCGAGTAAGAGGACCAGCCGGCGATAGTGTTGTCGGTGTTGGTGGAGGTGTGGGTGTAACGGTAGTAGTGATGTCCTCATCAGTTACCATACGAAAACATTGAAAAACTTGAGTTTTCTTGCGGATAATGCAAACCGGGATGTTTCAGAGCCGTTTTGGTGCATTTGTGCTGCTTCGTGCAAAACGCACCAAAATGGCGCGGGAAGTGCTCGTTTTCACTCGTTATGATGTTTTGATGTAATTGGATGGTTCCCAAAGGAAAACACTCAAAAACATGAGTTAACTAGCGGTCGATGCAAACCAGGATGTTTCGGAGCTGTTTTGGTGCATTAGTGCTGTTTCATGCAAAACGCACCAAAATTGCGCGGGAAGCGCTCGTTTTCACTCGTTACCATGTTTTGATGCAATTGGATTGTTACCATACGAAAACACTGAAAAACATGAGTTTACTTGCGGACAATGCAAACCGGGATGTTCCGGAGCCGTTTTTGTGCATCAGTGTTGTTTCATGCAAAACGATGCAGGAAGCGCTCGTTTTCACTCATTATGATGTTTTGATGCAATTGGAGGGTTCCGATAGGAAAACACTAAAAAATATGAGTTTACTTGCGGACGATGCAAACCGGGATGTTTTAGAGCCGTTTTTGTGCATTATTTCTGTTTCATGCAAAACGTTGCAGGAAGCGCTCGTTTTCACTCGTTATGATGTTTTGTTGCAATTGGATTGTTACTGATATGAACCCGCTAGGGTTTGGGTGTCGATCTTTCGATGAGAGAAGGGTAACTCGATTTGGGGATGGAGACGACGTTCACGGCTCGACTACAATCGTCCAAGGACGCTGCGCCTTAGCAACCGATACACCACCTCCAATGGTTGCCGCGATCTTGTGGAAGCGCGACCTCCGGCCACGAGGGCACTCGTCCTGCAAGCAATCGAAGAACTAGCAAGAACAAGTAAACAAGCACTGAATGCGAGATGAAATTGAAGGTCTCAAACAACTGAATTCAACTATGGTGGGGTTCCGAATACAAGAAGTCGGGCGGTTTAGTCAACACGCGCGCTTACAAGGAAGTAGCGAAGGCTAACTTTCAACTAATCAAAACCCAAACTGTTCTTGGCGGCGGCCAAGGGGTATAAGAACGTGGGAGGACGACCACAGGGGTGCTGGGGTCGTGCTCCAACCCTAAGACGCGTCCTTAATGGACTCAACTTGATACATAGCCCATTGGGCCAAAACAGGGTGTCGCAGCACCGTGGACAGAAAAGGTATCTCCAGTAAATTGACGATTTCTGATGACTCCGAATAGATATGGATGTGAGTCCGGATCCGTTTGAAAGTAGACTTGATAAGCTTTCCATGAAGTACCAGAACGCCCCAATCGGAGTTCGGATGAAGCCGTGGCGTCCGTCACAAGTTGACCCTGTCCTGCAGTCCGAATCCAGCTCGCGCGAATCCCCTCCCCTTCTTATCCTCTCCATCATTCCTAAGCAAAACAAGAGTGCACGTGTCTCCATGGTCTAAATAAGATGGACATGAGCTTAGGAATGAACTCACTTGATAATTAAGTTGGCGAGCTCGAGCGCGAGTAAGAGGACCAGCCGGCGATAGTGTTGTCGGTGTTGGTGGAGGTGTGGGTGTAACGGTAGTAGTGATGTCCTCATCAGTTACCATACGAAAACATTGAAAAACTTGAGTTTTCTTGCGGATAATGCAAACCGGGATGTTTCAGAGCCGTTTTGGTGCATTTGTGCTGCTTCGTGCAAAACGCACCAAAATGGCGCGGGAAGTGCTCGTTTTCACTCGTTATGATGTTTTGATGTAATTGGATGGTTCCCAAAGGAAAACACTCAAAAACATGAGTTAACTAGCGGTCGATGCAAACCAGGATGTTTCGGAGCTGTTTTGGTGCATTAGTGCTGTTTCATGCAAAACGCACCAAAATTGCGCGGGAAGCGCTCGTTTTCACTCGTTACCATGTTTTGATGCAATTGGATTGTTACCATACGAAAACACTGAAAAACATGAGTTTACTTGCGGACAATGCAAACCGGGATGTTCCGGAGCCGTTTTTGTGCATCAGTGTTGTTTCATGCAAAACGATGCAGGAAGCGCTCGTTTTCACTCATTATGATGTTTTGATGCAATTGGAGGGTTCCGATAGGAAAACACTAAAAAATATGAGTTTACTTGCGGACGATGCAAACCGGGATGTTTTAGAGCCGTTTTTGTGCATTATTTCTGTTTCATGCAAAACGTTGCAGGAAGCGCTCGTTTTCACTCGTTATGATGTTTTGTTGCAATTGGATTGTTACTGATATGAACCCGCTAGGGTTTGGGTGTCGATCTTTCGATGAGAGAAGGGTAACTCGATTTGGGGATGGAGACGACGTTCACGGCTCGACTACAATCGTCCAAGGACGCTGCGCCTTAGCAACCGATACACCACCTCCAATGGTTGCCGCGATCTTGTGGAAGCGCGACCTCCGGCCACGAGGGCACTCGTCCTGCAAGCAATCGAAGAACTAGCAAGAACAAGTAAACAAGCACTGAATGCGAGATGAAATTGAAGGTCTCAAACAACTGAATTCAACTATGGTGGGGTTCCGAATACAAGAAGTCGGGCGGTTTAGTCAACACGCGCGCTTACAAGGAAGTAGCGAAGGCTAACTTTCAACTAATCAAAACCCAAACTGTTCTTGGCGGCGGCCAAGGGGTATAAGAACGTGGGAGGACGACCACAGGGGTGCTGGGGTCGTGCTCCAACCCTAAGACGCGTCCTTAATGGACTCAACTTGATACATAGCCCATTGGGCCAAAACAGGGTGTCGCAGCACCGTGGACAGAAAAGGTATCTCCAGTAAATTGACGATTTCTGATGACTCCGAATAGATATGGATGTGAGTCCGGATCCGTTTGAAAGTAGACTTGATAAGCTTTCCATGAAGTACCAGAACGCCCCAATCGGAGTTCGGATGAAGCCGTGGCGTCCGTCACAAGTTGACCCTGTCCTGCAGTCCGAATCCAGCTCGCGCGAATCCCCTCCCCTTCTTATCCTCTCCATCATTCCTAAGCAAAACAAGAGTGCACGTGTCTCCATGGTCTAAATAAGATGGACATGAGCTTAGGAATGAACTCACTTGATAATTAAGTTGGCGAGCTCGAGCGCGAGTAAGAGGACCAGCCGGCGATAGTGTTGTCGGTGTTGGTGGAGGTGTGGGTGTAACGGTAGTAGTGATGTCCTCATCAGTTACCATACGAAAACATTGAAAAACTTGAGTTTTCTTGCGGATAATGCAAACCGGGATGTTTCAGAGCCGTTTTGGTGCATTTGTGCTGCTTCGTGCAAAACGCACCAAAATGGCGCGGGAAGTGCTCGTTTTCACTCGTTATGATGTTTTGATGTAATTGGATGGTTCCCAAAGGAAAACACTCAAAAACATGAGTTAACTAGCGGTCGATGCAAACCAGGATGTTTCGGAGCTGTTTTGGTGCATTAGTGCTGTTTCATGCAAAACGCACCAAAATTGCGCGGGAAGCGCTCGTTTTCACTCGTTACCATGTTTTGATGCAATTGGATTGTTACCATACGAAAACACTGAAAAACATGAGTTTACTTGCGGACAATGCAAACCGGGATGTTCCGGAGCCGTTTTTGTGCATCAGTGTTGTTTCATGCAAAACGATGCAGGAAGCGCTCGTTTTCACTCATTATGATGTTTTGATGCAATTGGAGGGTTCCGATAGGAAAACACTAAAAAATATGAGTTTACTTGCGGACGATGCAAACCGGGATGTTTTAGAGCCGTTTTTGTGCATTATTTCTGTTTCATGCAAAACGTTGCAGGAAGCGCTCGTTTTCACTCGTTATGATGTTTTGTTGCAATTGGATTGTTACTGATATGAACCCGCTAGGGTTTGGGTGTCGATCTTTCGATGAGAGAAGGGTAACTCGATTTGGGGATGGAGACGACGTTCACGGCTCGACTACAATCGTCCAAGGACGCTGCGCCTTAGCAACCGATACACCACCTCCAATGGTTGCCGCGATCTTGTGGAAGCGCGACCTCCGGCCACGAGGGCACTCGTCCTGCAAGCAATCGAAGAACTAGCAAGAACAAGTAAACAAGCACTGAATGCGAGATGAAATTGAAGGTCTCAAACAACTGAATTCAACTATGGTGGGGTTCCGAATACAAGAAGTCGGGCGGTTTAGTCAACACGCGCGCTTACAAGGAAGTAGCGAAGGCTAACTTTCAACTAATCAAAACCCAAACTGTTCTTGGCGGCGGCCAAGGGGTATAAGAACGTGGGAGGACGACCACAGGGGTGCTGGGGTCGTGCTCCAACCCTAAGACGCGTCCTTAATGGACTCAACTTGATACATAGCCCATTGGGCCAAAACAGGGTGTCGCAGCACCGTGGACAGAAAAGGTATCTCCAGTAAATTGACGATTTCTGATGACTCCGAATAGATATGGATGTGAGTCCGGATCCGTTTGAAAGTAGACTTGATAAGCTTTCCATGAAGTACCAGAACGCCCCAATCGGAGTTCGGATGAAGCCGTGGCGTCCGTCACAAGTTGACCCTGTCCTGCAGTCCGAATCCAGCTCGCGCGAATCCCCTCCCCTTCTTATCCTCTCCATCATTCCTAAGCAAAACAAGAGTGCACGTGTCTCCATGGTCTAAATAAGATGGACATGAGCTTAGGAATGAACTCACTTGATAATTAAGTTGGCGAGCTCGAGCGCGAGTAAGAGGACCAGCCGGCGATAGTGTTGTCGGTGTTGGTGGAGGTGTGGGTGTAACGGTAGTAGTGATGTCCTCATCAGTTACCATACGAAAACATTGAAAAACTTGAGTTTTCTTGCGGATAATGCAAACCGGGATGTTTCAGAGCCGTTTTGGTGCATTTGTGCTGCTTCGTGCAAAACGCACCAAAATGGCGCGGGAAGTGCTCGTTTTCACTCGTTATGATGTTTTGATGTAATTGGATGGTTCCCAAAGGAAAACACTCAAAAACATGAGTTAACTAGCGGTCGATGCAAACCAGGATGTTTCGGAGCTGTTTTGGTGCATTAGTGCTGTTTCATGCAAAACGCACCAAAATTGCGCGGGAAGCGCTCGTTTTCACTCGTTACCATGTTTTGATGCAATTGGATTGTTACCATACGAAAACACTGAAAAACATGAGTTTACTTGCGGACAATGCAAACCGGGATGTTCCGGAGCCGTTTTTGTGCATCAGTGTTGTTTCATGCAAAACGATGCAGGAAGCGCTCGTTTTCACTCATTATGATGTTTTGATGCAATTGGAGGGTTCCGATAGGAAAACACTAAAAAATATGAGTTTACTTGCGGACGATGCAAACCGGGATGTTTTAGAGCCGTTTTTGTGCATTATTTCTGTTTCATGCAAAACGTTGCAGGAAGCGCTCGTTTTCACTCGTTATGATGTTTTGTTGCAATTGGATTGTTACTGATATGAACCCGCTAGGGTTTGGGTGTCGATCTTTCGATGAGAGAAGGGTAACTCGATTTGGGGATGGAGACGACGTTCACGGCTCGACTACAATCGTCCAAGGACGCTGCGCCTTAGCAACCGATACACCACCTCCAATGGTTGCCGCGATCTTGTGGAAGCGCGACCTCCGGCCACGAGGGCACTCGTCCTGCAAGCAATCGAAGAACTAGCAAGAACAAGTAAACAAGCACTGAATGCGAGATGAAATTGAAGGTCTCAAACAACTGAATTCAACTATGGTGGGGTTCCGAATACAAGAAGTCGGGCGGTTTAGTCAACACGCGCGCTTACAAGGAAGTAGCGAAGGCTAACTTTCAACTAATCAAAACCCAAACTGTTCTTGGCGGCGGCCAAGGGGTATAAGAACGTGGGAGGACGACCACAGGGGTGCTGGGGTCGTGCTCCAACCCTAAGACGCGTCCTTAATGGACTCAACTTGATACATAGCCCATTGGGCCAAAACAGGGTGTCGCAGCACCGTGGACAGAAAAGGTATCTCCAGTAAATTGACGATTTCTGATGACTCCGAATAGATATGGATGTGAGTCCGGATCCGTTTGAAAGTAGACTTGATAAGCTTTCCATGAAGTACCAGAACGCCCCAATCGGAGTTCGGATGAAGCCGTGGCGTCCGTCACAAGTTGACCCTGTCCTGCAGTCCGAATCCAGCTCGCGCGAATCCCCTCCCCTTCTTATCCTCTCCATCATTCCTAAGCAAAACAAGAGTGCACGTGTCTCCATGGTCTAAATAAGATGGACATGAGCTTAGGAATGAACTCACTTGATAATTAAGTTGGCGAGCTCGAGCGCGAGTAAGAGGACCAGCCGGCGATAGTGTTGTCGGTGTTGGTGGAGGTGTGGGTGTAACGGTAGTAGTGATGTCCTCATCAGTTACCATACGAAAACATTGAAAAACTTGAGTTTTCTTGCGGATAATGCAAACCGGGATGTTTCAGAGCCGTTTTGGTGCATTTGTGCTGCTTCGTGCAAAACGCACCAAAATGGCGCGGGAAGTGCTCGTTTTCACTCGTTATGATGTTTTGATGTAATTGGATGGTTCCCAAAGGAAAACACTCAAAAACATGAGTTAACTAGCGGTCGATGCAAACCAGGATGTTTCGGAGCTGTTTTGGTGCATTAGTGCTGTTTCATGCAAAACGCACCAAAATTGCGCGGGAAGCGCTCGTTTTCACTCGTTACCATGTTTTGATGCAATTGGATTGTTACCATAACGAAAACACTGAAAAACATGAGTTTACTTGCGGACAATGCAAACCGGGATGTTCCGGAGCCGTTTTTGTGCATCAGTGTTGTTTCATGCAAAACGATGCAGGAAGCGCTCGTTTTCACTCATTATGATGTTTTGATGCAATTGGAGGGTTCCGATAGGAAAACACTAAAAAATATGAGTTTACTTGCGGACGATGCAAACCGGGATGTTTTAGAGCCGTTTTTGTGCATTATTTCTGTTTCATGCAAAACGTTGCAGGAAGCGCTCGTTTTCACTCGTTATGATGTTTTGTTGCAATTGGATTGTTACTGATATGAACCCGCTAGGGTTTGGGTGTCGATCTTTCGATGAGAGAAGGGTAACTCGATTTGGGGATGGAGACGACGTTCACGGCTCGACTACAATCGTCCAAGGACGCTGCGCCTTAGCAAACCGATACACCACCTCCAATGGTTGCCGCGATCTTGTGGAAGCGCGACCTCCGGCCACGAGGGCACTCGTCCTGCAAGCAATCGAAGAACTAGCAAGAACAAGTAAACAAGCACTGAATGCGAGATGAAATTGAAGGTCTCAAACAACTGAATTCAACTATGGTGGGGTTCCGAATACAAGAAGTCGGGCGGTTTAGTCAACACGCGCGCTTACAAGGAAGTAGCGAAGGCTAACTTTCAACTAATCAAAACCCAAACTGTTCTTGGCGGCGGCCAAGGGGTATAAGAACGTGGGAGGACGACCACAGGGGTGCTGGGGTCGTGCTCCAACCCTAAGACGCGTCCTTAATGGACTCAACTTGATACATAGCCCATTGGGCCAAAACAGGGTGTCGCAGCACCGTGGACAGAAAAGGTATCTCCAGTAAATTGACGATTTCTGATGACTCCGAATAGATATGGATGTGAGTCCGGATCCGTTTGAAAGTAGACTTGATAAGCTTTCCATGAAGTACCAGAACGCCCCAATCGGAGTTCGGATGAAGCCGTGGCGTCCGTCACAAGTTGACCCTGTCCTGCAGTCCGAATCCAGCTCGCGCGAATCCCCTCCCCTTCTTATCCTCTCCATCATTCCTAAGCAAAACAAGAGTGCACGTGTCTCCATGGTCTAAATAAGATGGACATGAGCTTAGGAATGAACTCACTTGATAATTAAGTTGGCGAGCTCGAGCGCGAGTAAGAGGACCAGCCGGCGATAGTGTTGTCGGTGTTGGTGGAGGTGTGGGTGTAACGGTAGTAGTGATGTCCTCATCAGTTACCATACGAAAACATTGAAAAACTTGAGTTTTCTTGCGGATAATGCAAACCGGGATGTTTCAGAGCCGTTTTGGTGCATTTGTGCTGCTTCGTGCAAAACGCACCAAAATGGCGCGGGAAGTGCTCGTTTTCACTCGTTATGATGTTTTGATGTAATTGGATGGTTCCCAAAGGAAAACACTCAAAAACATGAGTTAACTAGCGGTCGATGCAAACCAGGATGTTTCGGAGCTGTTTTGGTGCATTAGTGCTGTTTCATGCAAAACGCACCAAAATTGCGCGGGAAGCGCTCGTTTTCACTCGTTACCATGTTTTGATGCAATTGGATTGTTACCATACGAAAACACTGAAAAACATGAGTTTACTTGCGGACAATGCAAACCGGGATGTTCCGGAGCCGTTTTTGTGCATCAGTGTTGTTTCATGCAAAACGATGCAGGAAGCGCTCGTTTTCACTCATTATGATGTTTTGATGCAATTGGAGGGTTCCGATAGGAAAACACTAAAAATATGAGTTTACTTGCGGACGATGCAAACCGGGATGTTTTAGAGCCGTTTTGTGCATTATTTCTGTTTCATGCAAAACGTTGCAGGAAGCGCTCGTTTTCACTCGTTATGATGTTTTGTTGCAATTGGATTGTTACTGATATGAACCCGCTAGGGTTTGGGTGTCGATCTTTCGATGAGAGAAGGGTAACTCGATTTGGGGATGGAGACGACGTTCACGGCTCGACTACAATCGTCCAAGGACGCTGCGCCTTAGCAACCGATACACCACCTCCAATGGTTGCCGCGATCTTGTGGAAGCGCGACCTCCGGCCACGAGGGCACTCGTCCTGCAAGCAATCGAAGAACTAGCAAGAACAAGTAAACAAGCACTGAATGCGAGATGAAATTGAAGGTCTCAAACAACTGAATTCAACTATGGTGGGGTTCCGAATACAAGAAGTCGGGCGGTTTAGTCAACACGCGCGCTTACAAGGAAGTAGCGAAGGCTAACTTTCAACTAATCAAAACCCAAACTGTTCTTGGCGGCGGCCAAGGGGTATAAGAACGTGGGAGGACGACCACAGGGGTGCTGGGGTCGTGCTCCAACCCTAAGACGCGTCCTTAATGGACTCAACTTGATACATAGCCCATTGGGCCAAAACAGGGTGTCGCAGCACCGTGGACAGAAAAGGTATCTCCAGTAAATTGACGATTTCTGATGACTCCGAATAGATATGGATGTGAGTCCGGATCCGTTTGAAAGTAGACTTGATAAGCTTTCCATGAAGTACCAGAACGCCCCAATCGGAGTTCGGATGAAGCCGTGGCGTCCGTCACAAGTTGACCCCTGTCCTGCAGTCCGAATCCAGCTCGCGCGAATCCCCTCCCCTTCTTATCCTCTCCATCATTCCTAAGCAAAACAAGAGTGCACGTGTCTCCATGGTCTAAATAAGATGGACATGAGCTTAGGAATGAACTCACTTGATAATTAAGTTGGCGAGCTCGAGCGCGAGTAAGAGGACCAGCCGGCGATAGTGTTGTCGGTGTTGGTGGAGGTGTGGGTGTAACGGTAGTAGTGATGTCCTCATCAGTTACCATACGAAAACATTGAAAAACTTGAGTTTTCTTGCGGATAATGCAAACCGGGATGTTTCAGAGCCGTTTTGGTGCATTTGTGCTGCTTCGTGCAAAACGCACCAAAATGGCGCGGGAAGTGCTCGTTTTCACTCGTTATGATGTTTTGATGTAATTGGATGGTTCCCAAAGGAAAACACTCAAAAACATGAGTTAACTAGCGGTCGATGCAAACCAGGATGTTTCGGAGCTGTTTTGGTGCATTAGTGCTGTTTCATGCAAAACGCACCAAAATTGCGCGGGAAGCGCTCGTTTTCACTCGTTACCATGTTTTGATGCAATTGGATTGTTACCATACGAAAACACTGAAAAACATGAGTTTACTTGCGGACAATGCAAACCGGGATGTTCCGGAGCCGTTTTTGTGCATCAGTGTTGTTTCATGCAAAACGATGCAGGAAGCGCTCGTTTTCACTCATTATGATGTTTTGATGCAATTGGAGGGTTCCGATAGGAAAACACTAAAAAATATGAGTTTACTTGCGGACGATGCAAACCGGGATGTTTTAGAGCCGTTTTTGTGCATTATTTCTGTTTCATGCAAAACGTTGCAGGAAGCGCTCGTTTTCACTCGTTATGATGTTTGTTGCAATTGGATTGTTACTGATATGAACCCGCTAGGGTTTGGGTGTCGATCTTTCGATGAGAGAAGGGTAACTCGATTTGGGGATGGAGACGACGTTCACGGCTCGACTACAATCGTCCAAGGACGCTGCGCCTTAGCAACCGATACACCACCTCCAATGGTTGCCGCGATCTTGTGGAAGCGCGACCTCCGGCCACGAGGGCACTCGTCCTGCAAGCAATCGAAGAACTAGCAAGAACAAGTAAACAAGCACTGAATGCGAGATGAAATTGAAGGTCTCAAACAACTGAATTCAACTATGGTGGGGTTCCGAATACAAGAAGTCGGGCGGTTTAGTCAACACGCGCGCTTACAAGGAAGTAGCGAAGGCTAACTTTCAACTAATCAAAACCCAAACTGTTCTTGGCGGCGGCCAAGGGGTATAAGAACGTGGGAGGACGACCACAGGGGTGCTGGGGTCGTGCTCCAACCCTAAGACGCGTCCTTAATGGACTCAACTTGATACATAGCCCATTGGGCCAAAACAGGGTGTCGCAGCACCGTGGACAGAAAAGGTATCTCCAGTAAATTGACGATTTCTGATGACTCCGAATAGATATGGATGTGAGTCCGGATCCGTTTGAAAGTAGACTTGATAAGCTTTCCATGAAGTACCAGAACGCCCCAATCGGAGTTCGGATGAAGCCGTGGCGTCCGTCACAAGTTGACCCTGTCCTGCAGTCCGAATCCAGCTCGCGCGAATCCCCTCCCCTTCTTATCCTCTCCATCATTCCTAAGCAAAACAAGAGTGCACGTGTCTCCATGGTCTAAATAAGATGGACATGAGCTTAGGAATGAACTCACTTGATAATTAAGTTGGCGAGCTCGAGCGCGAGTAAGAGGACCAGCCGGCGATAGTGTTGTCGGTGTGGTGGAGGTGTGGGTGTAACGGTAGTAGTGATGTCCTCATCAGTTACCATACGAAAACATTGAAAAACTTGAGTTTTCTTGCGGATAATGCAAACCGGGATGTTTCAGAGCCGTTTTGGTGCATTAGTGCTGTTTCGTGCAAAACGCACCAAAATGGCGCGGGAAGCTCTCGTTTTCGCTCGTTATTATGTTTTGATGTAATTGGAGGGTTCCCATAGTAAAACACTCAAAAACATGGGTTTACTTGCAGACGATGCAAACCGGGATGTTTCGGAGCCGTTTTGGTGCATTAGTGCTGTTTCGTGCAAAACGCATCAAATGATGCAGGAAGCACTCGTTTTCACTCGTTATAATGTTTTGATGTAATTGGACGGTTCCCATAGGAAAACACTAAAAAACATGAGTTTACTTGCGGTCGATGCAAACCAGAATGTTCCGGAGCCGTTTTGGTGCATTAGTGCTGTTTCATGCAAAACACACTAAACGGCACGGGAAGCACTCGTTTTCACTTGTTATGATATTTGATGTAATTGGAGGGTTTCGATAGGAAAAACACTCAAAAACATGAGTTTACTTGCGGACGATGCAAACCGGGATGTTCCGGAGCCGTTTTTGTGCATTATTTCTGTTTCATGCAAAACGTTGCAGGAAGCGCTCGTTTTCACTCGTTATGATGTTTTGATTGCAATTGGATTGTTCTGATATGAACCCGCTAGGGTTTGGGTGTCGATCTTTCGATGAGAGAAGGGTAACTCGATTTGGGGATGGAGACGACGTTCACGGCTCGACTACAATCGTCCAAGGACGCTGCGCCTTAGCACCGATACACCACCTCCAATGGTTGCCGCGATCTTGTGGAAGCGCGACCCTCCGGCCACGAGGGCACTCGTCCTGCAAGCAATCGAAGAACTAGCAAGAACAAGTAAACAAGCACTGAATGCGAGATGAAATGAAGGTCTCAAACAACTGAATTCAACTATGGTGGGGTTCCGAATACAAGAAGTCGGGCGGTTTAGTCAACACGCGCGCTTACAAGGAAGTAGCGAAGGCTAACTTTCAACTAATCAAAACCCAAACTGTTCTTGGCGGCGGCCAAGGGGTATAAGAACGTGGGAGGACGACCACAGGGGTGCTGGGGTCGTGCTCCAACCCTAAGACGCGTCCTTAATGGACTCAACTTGATACATAGCCCATTGGGCCAAAACAGGGTGTCGCAGCACCGTGGACAGAAAAGGTATCTCCGTAAATTGACGATTTCTGATGACTCCGAATAGATATGGATGTGAGTCCGGATCCGTTTGAAAGTAGACTTGATAAGCTTTCCATGAAGTACCAGAACGCCCCAATCGGAGTTCGGATGAAGCCGTGGCGTCCGTCACAAGTTGACCCTGTCCTGCAGTCCGAATCCAGCTCGCGCGAATCCCCTCCCCTTCTTATCCTCTCCATCATTCCTAAGCAAAACAAGAGTGCACGTGTCTCCATGGTCTAAATAAGATGGACATGAGCTTAGGAATGAACTCACTTGATAATTAAGTTGGCGAGCTCGAGCGCGAGTAAGAGGACCAGCCGCGATAGTGTTGTCGGTGTTGGTGGAGGTGTGGGTGTAACGGTAGTAGTGATGTCCTCATCAGTTACCCATACGAAAACATTGAAAAACTTGAGTTTTCTTGCGGATAATGCAAACCGGGATGTTTCAGAGCCGTTTTGGTGCATTGTGCTGCTTCGTGCAAAAACGCACCAAAATGGCGCGGGAAGCTCTCGTTTTCACTCGTTATGATGTTTTGATGTAATTGGATGGTTCCCAAAGGAAAACACTCAAAAACATGAGTTAACTAGCGGTCGATGCAAACCAGGATGTTTCGGAGCTGTTTTGGTGCATTAGTGCTGTTTCATGCAAAACGCACCAAAATTGGCGGAAGCGCTCGTTTTCACTCGTTACCATGTTTTGATGCAATTGGATTGTTCCATACGGAAAACACTGAAAAAACATGAGTTTACTTGCGGTCGATGCAAACCGGGATGTTCCG
>RWGY01000052.1:0-15167 GCA_007726485.1 Eragrostis curvula
TTTTCAAAAGAAAATCTTTTTCTAAAGGTTCGGGGGTTGGTGCAGGGAGTCTTGGCCTCTTTTGCCAAGAGTAGTTCGAGGAGTCTCCAAAATTTTCAAAAATTTCTTCCTCGAACTCAAATGGGAACTCAAGAGGTTCATCATCCTCTATCATTGTTCTGGTGTTAGATGGGGACTCGATTGTTGGTCTACCATTGTAGGCACCAATTGTTGTGTTTCTTGCACAACGAGTTCCTCATCTTTTGACTCCGGCTCAACTAGTAAATCAGCAGAAAAAGGAGTGTTTTCCACAATGCGATCCAAAGTTCGTGTGCTTCTGCTATGGTCTTATGAGTAAAAGATCCACCAGCGGCCGTGTCAAGATAAGTGCGGTATCGCTGCTCAATCCCGAATAAAAATGTTGTAATAAACGGGTTCGGGGAGCAACAATTCAGGTCCGGAGTCTGTTAATGAACAGAACCGAATCCATGATGCACTCAAGGTTTCCTCTTTTTCTTGATGAAAGTTAATTATTTCCGCTCGTAGAGAAGTGATACGGGATACGGGGAAGAACGCTAGACAAAATTTGTCTCGCAATTCTTTCCAATCACCGTTCACTCTCTTAGCGGTGTAAGTGTACCATTGCTTCGCCCTCTCATTGAGAGAGAAGGGAAACAATTTCCACTTCAACGTTTCTTGTGTCATGCCATGGATCGATCGGCATGAACACAAATGCTCAAACTCTCGCAAGTGTTCATAAGGATTTTCATGTTTAAAACCCGAAAAGGATAAACCTCTTATCATCGAAATAAAATTGGGGGAAAACTCATAGCCAAATGAAGAAATGGGTTGTGATGATGATGGTGGCTCTAAGAGCTCGCCCCGTGGAGTGGAAAAAGATTGGATGGTGGGTTGTGACTCCATGAAATGTTTTTGTGAGTTTTTGAATTTAAGGGAAATAAAAACAGAACGGTAAGTAAGATAGATTACGGGGGCAAACTTAATTTGCAATAGAGATATCAACCGTTCCCCGGCAACGGCGCCAGAAATGCTTGTTGGTATTTCTTACGTCACAGATAAATCCGCAAGCGCACGGAATACCGTTGTAGCACTTCACCCGGGAGTATTCCAAGGTATCGTATTTGTTTTCCCCAAGGAACGGAGTTATTCTACCGCAGGGCAAGTTCTACCCAAGGACAACCAAGACAACTAGCAAACTAGGATCGAGAGGGTGATTATATCCAGCTTATCCTAGAGGATAGACGAACTCAAGCTCTACTTGTCTACTTCGGGCGCCGGCTTAGGCCTGGTCTGCCAAGCCACTCCGACCTGTAGCTCTACTATGTACCCGAACGTGGAGGGTTCCTTTGGACGGATAGGGCCGTCACTTCCTGCCGCCTACCTCTACAAACCGTGGAGCACACAGCAAACAAAGGTAACCTCTAGCCTAGACACCACGTCTATGCCGTTGATTACTACTCTAACCTCGGGCCAAGCTGAATTTAGAAGGCTAGAGCACCCCTTGCGGAGCGATGATCCCGTAAACAAGTATAACAGGAATTACGCCTAGAAAAGTAATAATGCTCGCTAGATAAACAATCACCACGTATAAATCACAAAGAGTGTTTACACGCCAAGGTAAAGAAATAGAGCTAAACCTCCACCAAAGTGGAAGGAGTATTCCTTTCTCTCCCTTGCCCTCTCTCCTATTCTACTAGTGTACAAAAGGCTCTCAGCCTAAGGATTGGAGTGGAGCTCTATTGGAGAGTCTTGCGTCTTGTGGTGTGTGTTGAGAGGGAGGGGTGCCCCTTTATTTATAGCCTTGGAAGGTCGGCAACTTTGAGGCGGTTCCCGAGGTCGGTGACATTTAATGCAGGGGGAACTGACCTCCAGAAGTCGGTGATAAACTGCCATAGAAAGGTGGGCCAGGGGGGCCTCCCTGGCAGGTCGGCCGACCTGGCCAGAGGGGGTCGGCCGACCTGGCCTGGGCCCCTCTGGTCCTGGGCCTTCTCTGGATCTTTCCTCTGGCTATGTGTGCGCCCAATCCACGTGCATTGGTTGGTCTTGAAGCCTGATTCTGTGGTTTTGGGCTTTTGAACTAAGTTCTTCAGTCCGGGGAAAATCCGTCGATTGCAAAGTCCACGTTTAGTGCATGTTTTCCCCTGTTTTTGTATGGATTGCACCTGTACTTCATAATTCACCAAGACTAGTGGAATTTGTTAGAAATAAACCCTATGTCTACGCTTGGTGATGGTGTTAGGTTCAAAAAGGTGCATAAAGTTGACGGTAAAAATGGGTCGTAAGGACCGTCAACAGTCTGCCGAAAGAAGCCTTCCTTTCTTCAAAGTCTTAAGAAATTCGAAGCATTTCGAATGGGGGCCCGAACAAAGAAAAGCTTTCGACGAGCAGAAAGAATACCTCAAAGAGCTTACTGCCTTTGCAAGCCTTTAAAAAGACAAAGTCTTGTTGATTTATATCTCAGCATCTCTCTCAGCAGTATGCGCGGTGCTAGTTCAAGAGCAAGAATCCAGGAAAGAAAACAAGACAGTAAAAATTCAAGTGCCTGTGTACTATGTGTGTGAAGCACTGTCAGGATCAAAAGTATTCTATTCAGAGTTAGAGAAGATAGCATACGCTGTGGTCATGGCAGCAAGAAAGCTAAGGCACTATTTTGAAGCACACACGATCAGGGTGCTGACCAACCAACTGTTAAGCGACATGTTCCGCAACCGAGAAGCTTCAGGCAGAATAGCAAAATGGGCGCTGGAGCTTTTAGAGCACGTAGTGGACTTTGAGGCCTGAAGTGCCGCTAATTCCCAGGTCCTGGCGGATTTCATCGCAGATTGGACAGAACCTGGATCCTACACAGAAGGTGTGACACCCCGTGTCACTGAAGTTCAGAATCGTGCAAACCAAACTGAAGAAAAGATGAAATCGAGCCAAATTCAAAAATTCGAAATACAAAATTTAAATAATGGCCAAACACATGCTTGTGAAGCAACTCAAAATTTCCATAACAACTTGAGCAACCAAAAATACCAGTAGATAGCCCTTGCGAAATAAGAATTTTGGAGAATTTTTGGTGATTTTTGAAATTCATTTCGATGCTCAAATAAATCTCCAAAGTTCCAAAAGTGTCCAACTTTGACTAGCTGCCATTTGAATTATATTTCGAATTGAGATGTGCATATTATGTCACTGGAAAGAGCATTTCATGACCTTTCCAATGCAACCGGTTTTACAATTTTTGGAGTCCAATTGCTAGTTCAAATCGAGCGCTAAAGTTTGGGGAAAACTTCATTTTGAATAATTTCGAAAAATCGAAAGATGCTCCTGGGCCCGCCTGTCATACGCTCATCTCTCACTGCGCGCGCGCGGAAGTCAGTCGCCACGTCGCCGCCGGTGACCGGAGACACGCCGCGCCCTTCTCCTCCACTCGTTCGCGGATGCCGAGCTCCCAAAACGGCGCCTCCACTCCTCTCCCGGCCTCTCTCCCCATTTCCTCGCCCCGGTCTCCCCTCAAACCCTAGTCGCCGCGCCATTGCCGGCCACCGCTCGAGTTCCATCGCGCCTCGCCGTCGACGAGCCTACTCCAGCCCAGCCAAACCCCAACCGAGCTTCGCCAGTACCCCTCCGACGTCCTCCATGGCCACTGACCCCTTCTCTCCTCCGTGAGAGCGCGGATTGGTCGTCTTCTTCAACTCCGGTCATCCCGCCTCCTTCTGCAGCATCATCGATTCTCGTCACTTGGGTAAGTTCCGCGTCGATTCCTCGCACCTTGAAGTGCGCATCGAGCCTGCGCACCACTCCGACCCCGCCTCTTTTCGAATCGGCAATCCAGTTCACTGGAAGACCACTTTTCCCCGCCGTCGGAGTTCACCGCCGCGAGGAGCGACCCACCTCCGACCACCTTCCCGGCTCCTTCTTCGTCAACGCGCACCACGCCGACCTTCTCCTCGACTCCGGGAAGCCCAGGGACCAAGTTGTGAACCTCCCCGACCACCAGAGCAAGCCCGCGACATCGCCGGCCACCTTCCCTCCGCCGCCGCTCGACGCCGACCACCCTCCGGCCTTCCCCGTGGGACGGCGTCCCTTCCGGTGAGTTCTCCATGCCGTGACGCACCTCTCCGTCCTTTCCTTTGGTCGCCAGAACGCCGGGACGTCGCCTCCGATGAGCCGCCGCCCATCTCCGGTGGAACTCCGGCCAACGCACCAGAGGACCACAGGATCGTCGATCCGGTGTGGCTACACGGATCCTTTGTGACACTCCGTGTGGCCAACCGTGTGTCCTCGCGTCTCAGTGGTTGGATCCCGTATGGCACACGGCTGATCCTGTGCGGCCCAGACTCTGTGGCCATCCTTGTGGCCGGATCTGATTGGCCCGCCCAACTTCCAAATCTTTTCGAATTAATTTAATTCCCAGAAATTGCAGGAAACTTGTAAAATGCATAATAATTCGAATACATCCCAGAAAAATGTGAAACTAATTTTGTTGGACTCCTTGCGACATGATCTATCCAATAAAAATGAGAAATCACACTTTTGCAGAATGTGTATTTCCTGAAAAATACATCTGTCCAGATCTTGCTTAATTCCTTATAAATTCTATGTTGCCCAATAAATCCTGAACTCTTGCATGCCTGTTAAGAATCTGATAACACACCTACAGAGCATTTTTCCACTGTCACATGTTGTCTAATTATTTTCTTATAATTTAAATCATGTTCTGCACCGTATAAATTATTATAAATAATCTACTTTGCAATAAATCATGAAACTTCACCATAAATTACTTCCAGTGGCACTCTTCACCAGAAAAATGCCACTGGACATAAATCAACTTTTGAAATCACATTATTCATTTAACTTACCTAAGTGGATTAATGGTGAGCTTAAGTAAAAGTTAATAAAGGAAATACTCCAGACGAAATTAATTAACAAAGTTAATCATTTGCACTTACAGTGTAAATGACTGTCCTATCAAGTAATTAAATTATGAATTGCATCATATTCTTGCATCTAACTTTGCATTATTTTCCTTGTCATCACGTGTAGTGACATAGACGACTCCGGAGCCGCTCGACTTCCAGCTGCCGGAGGAGCAGACCCAGGAGGTGCAGGAGGAGCAGCCGCAGCAAGACACTGACCCCGCTGACCCTGTTAGCTACGCTCCTGAGCCAGGCAAGCCCCGGTGCATGCCTTCCTTATTAGGATTTTATTTTCTCACTTGACTGGGGCTAGTAATTGATTGTGCATTAGGTGCATTAGGAGTTGATGTGAAACCTTAGAACTGCATTAGGACTACCCTTCCTGATCTACCTTGTGTCCTATTTTTGTAGATGTGGTCTAGGTTACGTTAGAACTTGCTAGGCTTAGTGGCTAGCGGACGGTAGAAGTCGAGTGGTAGGTCCCACTCGCATGATAGGGACTCCTGGATTGTACTAGCTGGTTTTAGGATTTGTTGAGACCGGATGGGGAATTGCTTGTATAGGATGGTTGGAGAAGGCTGGGCCTTCACGGTGGTGTAGCCCCGTCCGTGTCGATTGAGGACCGTTCGTTGTTGGCCCTATTGAGCAAGTTCGAACGTACTGACTCACATGCTAGTGTTTTTATGGGCCTAGTAAACCTAGTAGCCTGCGTCGCCCCGGATGTCTGGTAGATACTTTACTCTTTCTATCATGGTATTTGGGAGAGGTAGGGTGGCGTCCCGCGCAGTCAGCCGTCCGGGACGGGGGCTGCGGTGGGAGAGCCCTTCCTCGGGAGGAGTAGAATCTGGTACAGCTCTGGTGGCACGTAGCGTAAACGGTTGCCGTATGTGGCCTTTGCCGCGTATGGCGTGTGGTCAGGTTTTCTCCTGCAGGATGTACATCGATGCCGCCGCTCTCGGTCAAGAGCAACCTTGTTCAGTGCGCCACATCGTAGTGTGATATGATTGATGATGATGCTAGTCTATTTACATTACTGTTATTTACATTGTTATATATATATATACTGTCACTGTTGATGTATTGTTACCTTATACCTGTTTTAGAGATATGCACACTGTTTTTACTGGATAAGTATTTATCTTGAAAAATAAAACTTGAAAGTAAGGATCAAGTAATTAGTGCGAGTATGCTATTGAGTCAGCCACCCCTTTGTAGCCTTGCATATTAGGAGTCGGCTATAGATAGCCAATTTGACGGGTAAGACTTGCTGAGTATTAGTTGCTCAGGGTTTGGCTCTTTATGATTTTATTGCAGGTAGCACCTTTATCCCCGACTCTACGGGTGGAGGTGGACAGTGGGGTGGCCAGCTCCCCTTTGGTTGGACAGCCCACTGGGAGACTGAGGAGTGATCTCCTCTCGAGTCCGCATCTTCATGGCTTTGGATGCGGGTTCTTGTGTATCGTGAGCGCGTGCGCTTGTACTCTATTTCTAGACTTGTATCGTTTATTTCCGCTGTGCGACTCTATGTTTTTAATTGGATTAATGTAATCACTTAAAGACTTAAATCGTGCTTTTTATATGCTGTACTGTTGCGTCTGTTCATCAGCGCTTGACCGACTCGATCCTGCGAAAAGCGGAGACGCTTCAGCTGGTACCAGAGCCGTGTTGGGACAGTACATCATATAAACGGCCTATTTTCAAAAATCTAACCACGTACGTGTGAGGATCGAAAAGCCCATTATAAGGATGTTAGAGTAATCAGGTGGTAATAGGAGTTGATTGTTATTTTTCTGTAACGACGCACCGACGCCAGGTAAGAAGGTAAGGAACTACATGGCGCTGGTTTTGGATATTGGTGGCGGAGTTTTGTTATGTTCCGTGAGCCATCGAGTTCACGAGGAGTTGAGGATGGTGAGGATATGTCATTGGGCCATGTATTACATTTTTATGAGATACGTCACCTGTGTAGGTTGGTTGAGGTGACGTTGTGTGCTTGCAGGTACACTAACTCGCGCGTAGATCGTGTAGAAACGTTTGTGAGTGCGAAGTAGTCACCACCACTGTGTACGGCCTGCTATATTTGGGCAAATTTTTATTTTGTGAGGACGCGCAGGACGAGCATGCATTGCATCATCAATTAAAACACTTCCACGAATTTCAGATCACCCAAAATTTTGCAGACTGACAAGCTAATTTTAAAAATTCATAACTCCAAAACCGCTCGGCCAAATTCGATGAACCAAGACTTGCTGGAAAGCTTATATCATGAACTAAAACTTTGCTTCAGAGTTCACCTTTCGATTCTATCAGTATCACCCCCAAATCTGTCGACCAAATGAAACCAAATTTCAGCCGCGACTAGTTTTTGCAGAATCGGTCCACCAACTTCAAAAATCGATATCTCCAGTTATACTAATCCATTTTGGGCGTTTGAGCACTCGTTGGAAAGATCTTGAAGTTATCTACAAGTTTCGTGTTCTGACTTTTCTTGTTTGAGGCCTCCAGAAGTGTCAGTTTTTGTTTTTGTGGCTGCTGCTCGCAGTCAAGACAGATTTCAGTCTGTTGCTTTGATGGACCGTTGCATCTGTGTTTGTGCGTGAAAGGCTTAATGTAGCTACTTGCTACGACCTTCCAGAACTTCTTTACCATGTTCTAATTTTTATTTAGCATGGTTGTTCAGTTTGGAGCAGTTTGTGGGATTTTTCTTGCAAACTCTCCCTATTTGGATGCTTATGCCCTTTCTTGCATTTCAATTCTGCCATATTGAATATCTTTGTTTCTTGGAGCTAACGGTGATGATTTTGAATTGGCAGAATGCCGCCGCGTCGTCCGCCACCACCCCCGCCGCAGTACAATCTGGCGGAGGCGATGCACAACCAGACGGAGCTGATCAGGACTCTCGTTCAGGCCGTCACCCAGCAGGGCGGCAACCGTCAGGGTCCACAGCCAGGCTGCACCTACGCAGACTTCCTGGCCACTCACCCGCCTGTCTTTTCCGGGTCCACTGACCCGATGGAGGCGGAGGCTTGGCTGCGCACTGTGGAGTCCAAGTTTGGGCTCCTTCCTGCCTGCACAGAGGTGCAGAAGACACTGTTCGCGGCGCAGCAGCTTCGGGGGTCGGCTGGAGGATGGTGGGCAGCTCACCTTGCCACTCTTCCGGCCGGTCAGCAGTTGACTTGGGCACAGTTCAGAGAGGCCTTTCGCTCGTTCCACATTCCACCGGGCATTATGCAGCGGAAGCTCAGGGAGTTCCTGGACCTCAGGCAGGGAGGCAGGAGCGTGTTCGACTACGCCCAGGTGTTCAACCACCTGGCCCAGTTTGCTCCAGACCAGGTAGACACGCCCGCCAAGCGGAAGGCGTGTTTCTTGAGAGGCTTGTCTACCAAGCTTCAGTCCCGGCTTGTACTGAACGCCGGTGGTACCTTCGACGAGCTTGTCAGTGCAGCGATCGTGATGGAGGATGCCATCAGGGCACACCAGGAGGACAAGAAGAAGAGGAAGGCTGTGGCACCACCGTCTGGCAGCACTTCAGCCAGGCCACGCCTTGTGTACACCGCTCCCAGTGGACAGAGGTACCTTGCACCTCCACAGTACCAGCGTCAGCAGCAGTTTGCTCAGAGACAGCCACAGCAGCAGCAGCGTCAGCAGCAGCAGCGCTCGTAGCAGCAGCAGCAGCAGGCAGGCAGAGGGTCCCCGTGCTTCAACTGTGGACAGGTGGGGCACTTTGCGCGTGACTGCCGTGCAGCACCTAGGCAGAACAACGCGCAGAAGGCTCCAGTTCAGGCAGCAGGACAGCAGCGCCAGCAGGGCAAGAACGCGCCAGTCAAGACTGGGCGTGTTAACTACACCACTGCAGAGGAGATTCCAGAGGGTGAGCAGGTTCTTGCTGGTACGTTCTCCATGTGTCACCGGCCTATTGATATATTGTTCGATTCAGGTGCATCTCATGATTTCATCAGTCTAGCTTGTACACGCCGTTTGGGCCTCGGGATTTCATCTATGGAGACCCCGTACCTTATCAGCACTCCGGGGGGTCGTATTCTCACCAGGCAGCTTATCTCTAATGCTCCCCTTAATTTGGCGGGAAAGATCTACACTGCAGATCTTATTGTCCTACAGGAGCAAGGGCTAGATGTGATTCTTGGTATGAGGTGGATGAAGTACCATAAGGCTGTTCTGGATATCTCTCTTCGTTCTGTTCACTTAGATTCTCCTATGCATGGCAAGGTCACTCTTCAGCTATCCTTGTTGGCCACATCGAGACCGTCAGTGCATCAGGCCGTTGGCAAGAGTCTGGATGTGATTCCTGTGGTGCGTGAGTACCCAGATGTATTCCCAGATGATTTGCCAGGCATACCACCAGATCGCGATGTGGAGTTTCGCATTGACTTGCAGCCAGGCACAGCACCTATCTCTAGGAAACCGTACAAGATGGCCCCTAATGAGTTAGCAGAGTTGAAGATGCAGCTGAAGGAGCTATTGGACAAGGGTTTCATTCGTCCTAGCTCTTCACCTTGGGGTTGTCCAGCCTTGTTTGTGAAGAAGAAGGATCAGGCGCTCAGGCTATGTGTGGATTATAGGCCACTTAATGCTGTGACGATTAAGAACAAGTATCCGCTGCCTCGCATTGATATCTTGTTCGATCAGCTAGCTAGAGCTAAGGTGTTCTCCAAGATTGATCTCCGTTCTGGGTATCATCAGATTAAAATCCGTGCAGAGGACATTCCGAAGACTGCTTTCGCTACCAGATATGGACTCTATGAGTACTTGGTGATGTCTTTCGGTTTGACCAATGCACCTGCTTACTTCATGTACTTGATGAACTCAGTGTTCATGCCAGAGTTGGACAAGTTTGTCGTGGTTTTCATTGACGACATCTTGATCTATTCAGAGACAGAGGAGGAGCATGAGCAGCACCTCAGGATTGTGTTGCAGCGTTTGAGGGATCACCAGTTGTACGCTAAGTTCAGCAAGTGCGAGTTCTGGCTTAGCGAGGTGCCTTTTCTGGGCCATGTTATATCAGCTGAGGGTATTGCTGTTGACCCTAGCAAGGTGCAGGATGTTCTGGATTGGAATGCACCTACGACTGTCTCTCAGATTCGCAGTTTCTTGGGTTTGGCTGGTTATTACCGTCGGTTTATTCCGAATTTCTCTAAGATCTCCAAGCCCATCACTGAGTTGCTGAAGAAGAACATGAGATTTGTGTGGAGCCCGCAGTGTGGTGATGCTTTCCAGAATCTGAAGAAGCTTCTCACTACCGCTCCAGTTTTAGCTCAGCCTGATATCACCAAGCCTTTTGATGTGTATTGTGATGCTTCCGGTACTGGTCTTGGTTGTGTGCTGATGCAGGATGGCAGGGTAATTGCTTATGTCTCTCGGCAGCTTAAGCGACATGAAGAGCATTACCCCACTCACGATCTTGAGCTTGCAGCTGTCGTACTTGCTTTGAAAGTATGGCGGCATTATCTGTTGGGAAATCTGGTGCATATCTACACAGATCACAAGAGTCTCAAGTATATATTCACGCAGTCAGATCTGAACATGCGCCAGAGGAGATGGTTAGAGCTGATCAAGGACTATGATATGGAGATTCACTATCACCCAGGGAAGGCTAATGTGGTTGCTGATGCTTTGAGTCGCAAGGCTCATTGCAATAATCTTATCGCAGCTCCTTATGCAGAGGCAGAGCCCAGTCTTAGAGTGTATGCTTATGGCTCCTTGGCCAATATATCACTTGTTCCGACCCTGCGAGATGAGATTGTGGCAGCGCAGAAGAAGGATGAGAAGGTGAATCACCTCAGGAGGAGACTCAAGCTCGAGGAAGCTACAGTCCAGTGTTTCAGAGAGGATGAGGATGGAGTCCTATGGTTCAAGGATAGATTGGTGGTTCCCAAGGACTTTGAGTTGCGCAGGAAGATTCTTGATGAGGCGCACTTGTCCAAGTATTCCATCCACCCTGGTAGCAACAAGATGTACCAGGATTTGAGGAGTCGCTTCTGGTGGACCCGCATGAAGCGGGAGGTCGCTCAGTACGTTTCTGAGTGTGACACTTACAGGAGAGTGAAGGCAGAATACATGAAGCCAGCTGGATTATTGCAGCCTTTGAGTGTTCCTGCTTGGAAGTGGGAGGATATCAGCATGGATTTCATTGTTGGCTTACCTCTCACATCACAGAAGCATGACTCTATTTGGGTAATTGTCGATCGATTGACCAAGTCAGCTCACTTCATTCCAGTGTATACCCGTTACAGTGTGCAGAAGTATGCTGAGCTTTATATCTCCCGGATTGTCTGTTTGCATGGAGTGCCTAAGACCATCATTTCAGATAGAGGACCTCAGTTTGTTTCTCGCTTCTGGGAGCAGCTGCATGCTTCTTTAGACACCACCTTGATCCGCAGTGCTGCTTACCACCCTCAGACAGATGGACAGACTGAGAGAGTGAACCAGATTCTTGAGGACTTACTTCGTGCTTGCGTGCTGACTCACACCAAGGATTGGGAGAAATGTTTGCCGCTAGCAGAGTTCTCCTACAACAACAGTTACCAGGAGAGCATCAAGATGGCACCCTTTGAGGCGTTGTATGGACGTCGCTGTCGCACTCCCCTTAATTGGGTTGAATCTGGCGAGCGATTCACCTTTGGGACTGAGATGATAGCAGAGGCTGAGGAGACTGTGAGACGCATTCAGTCGAACTTGAGAGCAGCCAAGTCTCGACAGAAGAGCTATGCTGATAGAAGACGCCGACCGTTGGTGTTTGCAGTTGGCAGCCACGTATACCTTCGTGTCTCTCCCATGAAGGGTGTACGTCGGTTTGGTGTTAGAGGGAAGCTAGCACCCCGATACGTTGGACCGTTCCGGATATCTGAGCAGTGTGGACCCGTCGCTTATAGATTGGAGTTGCCCTCCAATCTCTCCAGTGTTCACAATGTGTTCCACGTATCGCAGCTAAAGAAATGCTTGAAGGTCCCTACAGACAGAGTGGTCAGTGATGTTGAGCAGCTTGAGCCAGATCTGACCTACCCCGAGCAGCCTATTGGTATTGTTGATCAGAAGGACCGAGTCACCAGGAAGAGCACTACCAGATTCTATAAGGTGCAATGGAGCAACCACTCTGAGGCCGAGGCCACGTGGGAGACAGCGGAGTTCTTGGACTCCCATTTTCCAGGTTTTCTACCTCTGAGGTGCGTTATCTAGTTGTTCCATTATTTTTGCATCTTTATCTTCGCTCTTTCGCCATTCGTTTTTCCTCTTTCTCTTTAATCTCGGGACGAGATTTCTTTAAGGGGGGAGGGCTGTGACACCCCGTGTCACTGAAGTTCAGAATCGTGCAAACCAAACTGAAGAAAAGATGAAATCGAGCCAAATTCAAAAATTCGAAATACAAAATTTAAATAATGGCCAAACACATGCTTGTGAAGCAACTCAAAATTTTCCATAACAACTTGAGCAACCAAAAATACCAGTAGATAGCCCTTGCGAAATAAGAATTTTGGAGAATTTTTGGTGATTTTTGAAATTCATTTCGATGCTCAAATAAATCTCCAAAGTTCCAAAAGTGTCCAACTTGACTAGCTGCCATTTGAATTATATTTCGAATTGAGATGTGCATGTTATGTCACTGGAAAGAGCATTTCATGACCTTTCCAATGCAACCGGTTTTACAATTTTTGGAGTCCAATTGCTAGTTCAAATCGAGCGCTAAAGTTTGGGGAAAACTTCATTTTGAATAATTCCGAAAAATCGAAAGATGCTCCCGGGCCCGCCTGTCATACGCTCATCTCTCACTGCGCGCGCGGAAGTCAGTCGCCACGTCGCCGCCGGCGACCGGAGACACGCCGCGCCCTTCTCCTCCACTCGTTCGCGGATGCCGAGCTCCCAAAACGGCGCCTCCACTCCTCTCCCGGCCTCTCTCCCCATTTCCTCGCCCCGGTCTCCCCTCAAACCCTAGTCGCCGCGCCATTGCCGGCCACCGCTCGAGTTCCATCGCGCCTCGCCGTCGACGAGCCTACTCCAGCCCAGCCAAACCCCAACCGAGCTTCGCCAGTACCCCTCCGACGTCCTCCATGGCCACTGACCCCTTCTCTCCTCCGTGAGAGCGCGGATTGGTCGTCTTCTTCAACTCCGGTCATCCCGCCTCCTTCTGCAGCATCATCGATTCTCGTCACTTGGGTAAGTTCCGCGTCGATTCCTCGCACCTTGAAGTGCGCATCGAGCCTGCGCACCACTCCGACCCCGCCTCTTTTCGAATCGGCAATCCAGTTCACTGGAAGACCACTTTTCCCCGCCGTCGGAGTTCACCGCCGCGAGGAGCGACCCACCTCCGACCACCTTCCCGGCTCCTTCTTCGTCAATGCGCACCACGCCGACCTTCTCCTCGACTCCGGGAAGCCCAGGGACCAAGTTGTGAACCTCCCCGACCACCAGAGCAAGCCCGCGACATCGCCGGCCACCTTCCCTCCGCCGCCGCTCGACGCCGACCACCCTCCGGCCTTCCCCGTGGGACGGCGTCCCTTCCGGTGAGTTCTCCATGCCGTGACGCACCTCTCCGTCCTTTCCTTTGGTCGCCAGAACGCCGGGACGTCGCCTCCGATGAGCCGCCGCCCATCTCCGGTGGAACTCCGGCCAACGCACCAGAGGACCACAGGATCGTCGATCCGGTGTGGCTACACGGATCCTTTGTGACACTCCGTGTGGCCAACCGTGTGTCCTCGCGTCTCAGTGGTTGGATCCCGTATGGCACACGGCTGATCCTGTGCGGCCCAGACTCTGTGGCCATCCTTGTGGCCGGATCTGATTGGCCCGCCCAACTTCCAAATCTTTTCGAATTAATTTAATTCCCAGAAATTGCAGGAAACTTGTAAAATGCATAATAATTCGAATACATCCCAGAAAAATGTGAAACTAATTTTGTTGGACTCCTTGCGACATGATCTATCCAATAAAAATGAGAAATCACACTTTTGCAGAATGTGTATTTCCTGAAAAATACATCTGTCCAGATCTTGCTTAATTCCTTATAAATTCTATGTTGCCCAATAAATCCTGAACTCTTGCATGCCTGTTAAGAATCTGATAACACACCTACAGAGCATTTTTCCACTGTCACATGTTGTCTAATTATTTTCTTATAATTTAAATCATGTTCTGCACCGTATAAATTATTATAAATAATCTACTTTGCAATAAATCATGAAACTTCACCATAAATTACTTCCAGTGGCACTCTTCACCAGAAAAATGCCACTGGACATAAATCAACTTTTGAAATCACATTATTCATTTAACTTACCTAAGTGGATTAATGGTGAGCTTAAGTAAAAGTTAATAAAGGAAATACTCCAGACGAAATTAATTAACAAAGTTAATCATTTGCACTTACAGTGCAAATGACTGTCCTATCAAGTAATTAAATTATGAATTGCATCATATTCTTGCATCTAACTTTGCATTATTTTCCTTGTCATAACGTGTAGTGACAGAGACGACTCCGGAGCCGCTCGACTTCCAGCTGCCGGAGGAGCAGACCCAGGAGGTGCAGGAGGAGCAGCCGCAGCAAGACACTGACCCCGCTGACCCTGTTAGCTACGCTCCTGAGCCAGGCAAGCCCCGGTGCATGCCTTCCTTATTAGGATTTTATTTTCTCACTTGACTGGGGCTAGTAATTGATTGTGCATTAGGTGCATTAGGAGTTGATGTGAAACCTTAGAACTGCATTAGGACTACCCTTCCTGATCTACCTTGTGTCCTATTTTTGTAGATGTGGTCTAGGTTACGTTAGAACTTGCTAGGCTTAGTGGCTAGCGGACGGTAGAAGTCGAGTGGTATGTCCCACTCGCATGATAGGGACTCCTGGATTGTACTAGCTGGTTTTAGGATTTGTTGAGACCGGACGGGGAATTGCTTGTATAGGATGGTTGGAGAAGGCTGGCCTTCACGGTGGTGTAGCCCCCGTCTGTGTCGATTGAGGACCGTTCGTTGTTGGCCCTATTGAGCAAGTTCGAACGTACTGACTCACATGCTAGTGTTTTTATGGGCCTAGTAAACCTAGTAGCCTGCGTCGCCCCGGATGTCTGGTAGATACTTTACTCTTTCTATCATGGTATTTGGGAGAGGTAGGGTGGCGTCCCGCGCAGTCAGCCGTCCGGGACGGGGGCTGCGGTGGAGAGCCCTTCCTCGGGAGGAGTAGAATCTGGTACAGCTCTGGTGGCACGTAGCGTAAACGGTTGCCGTATGTGGCCTTTGCCGCGTATGGCGTGTGGT